>VZTO01009174.1:0-20301 GCA_013400615.1 Syrrhaptes paradoxus | reverse complement strand
AGCTGCAAGGGATAATACAGCACAGATGCAAAAAGTAGACATCTCTCAATCTTTCTCCATTATTGCCCTGAAAGTCTCAAAAGTACACATAAATCAATACAGCAAAGCATTGAGACTCTATTGAACCGTCGCAAAAATATCTCCAGACCCATTTCAAGGTGCTGTTTCAAACTAAAGTCAAGCATTTTTAGGTTCAGCTGCCTTTTGATGCTGTACAGAACAAATGTAGTGGAACAATGGAAGCAATTTCTCAATGGAGAATTCAAAGCTATGAATTCCCTACTATCATAATCAACTAGATTTTCCTCCTTTAATGGCAATGCAAAACCACATATCGATGAGGCTGGCAAAAGCCAAGTTTATAGGCAGTCTGGGAATCACCTATATCACATATGTCAAAACAGGTTAAAACAAAAATATCTTTTTGACCCTTTACCAAAACCACTTCAGGTTTTAGTTACATGAAAAACTATGTCTTGGAAACTATAGTGATGCCACAAATGAACTAATATATGCCGATAGCAATAAAAGGTTGTGTTCAGAAACAAATAGTGACAAAAACTTTAAAAACATTACATTTGCTGTACAAATATTAGCTACTTTTAAAATTGCAGGGAAAAAGTCAGCTTATTAATTAAATGACAAATGTGCTAAAATACCAATATAAAAATAATTATTTCTATTTGTTTCACTTCTTATACAATCTACATCCTGCATTCTCCCTGAATTATTTTTATGCTCAGTTGCTTGTTAAGCAATTCTTCTGATTTATATTTGTTGACTATAAGACCAGAGAATCGTTATCTTAAACTGAGAAAAAAATATAAATCTAGAACAACATTTTCCGCCGTACTTTCTGGTTCAATTCTTAGATCAAATTAACCCGCCAGATTAACATACCTTGCCAATAAAAACTACCAGGCCCGCCTACTATCAGGTCTCCATTCTACAAAAAGCAGAATTGAATAAAATTACACAACAAAAGAACACAACAGAATTAAACATGCATGGGAAAAAAACAATTTAAATGACCAAAAGAATGATAAAGGAGAATAGCCCGGTTCAAGGAAAGGATGTAGGTAAATGGATGTGCAGGAAAATTGACAGTTAAATAAAGTCAAGCATTAGTGCTTAAGTAGCACTTACAGCATAAGTGCTGTAATAATGGCACAGATAATAACAATAGCTGTAAAGTTTATTCTTTGACCAACAATATTGTTTCCGGACCCTCCTGGCATATAAGAACAACCACCTATTTTCCTTAAGCACTTCCTCTTTCACCTCCACAAGAGAAAGGTCTTACTCAACTACTAGTTTGGCTCCAAAAGCATCCTTACACAAGCTATTTCAACTTTTAAAAACTAGGTGGTGCCTCCCCATTATTTCCTGAAAGTCATGTCTCTGGAAAGCATCATAAGTGGGACACACTGAGTCAAAAACACATACAATTTTTTGGCTAATTAGCTATTAAGATAGACTGAGCAGAGTCAGATTGGAGTGCTGCAAAGAGACAAACAGGTGACAATTACAGTATTTCTTTTATTAAAGAAACCAGGAAGTTTGAAGATTGCAAAGGAGTAACTAACTTGCAACAACTTCATGAAACTTTCCATATGCAACAGCATGGGGATAAACTCCTGATCACTGAGACAGAGCTTGGATGCTGGGGATATATCAGAATTACATTTGGTTAAAGTATTTCAGAAGAAGAATCTCACCTTGTAAAAATCTAAGCTGAAACCCGCTTGACAAAAGCCTTGTCCTTCAGGATCTGCATTGCCTGCAATTGTGAAGGTAGAAGCATTTTATTGATTTCACAGTGCATGTGGAAGACAGCTTACACACTCCTAGAGCTGTAAGGCTGTAAATGCAAAACTACCAAAATACGTGAAAAGACGTGTTCTTTTTCAGGAGAGGCAGAGCAAATCAAGGTCTTCTACAGAACTCTGAACATGCAGCCTTCTCATGCAGATTTTTAAAAATGGGACCTGTTACTTGGGACTTTCTTCTGTCACTGCCAAGGAAGGACCCTTGCAACAACTTCCAGGGATTCGGTTTGAATTTGGCTGGAGATACAAAAGTAAAAAACTTAACAAGAAATCCCAGAATGGTCACCATAGTCTGCTCTGCCATAAACACAAAAAATGTTTACTAAGGCATTCTCAAAAAATGTTGACATAGTGGATGGGTCAGCATGGGTTAATATTCAGACAACATCCTGGTTTACCTCTACTATGGCAAGGGAAAGGGGCACATGTTCTTCACAAGGGCCAGCCCTTTAAAAATATGCATTTGCTCATTGAAGAGTGAAGTGTAATATAATTTTGGATGCACATCTGTACATGTTATAACACCCTTCCTGCTTCTGTCCATTTTCATTTCTGGTCTCCAAATCTTTATACAATTGTACAAAGTGCGTTGGCATGCATTTTAGGGCTTTCTTATGAGTGCTAGAGTGTTGGAAGCCTGCAGAATTGGGAAACTGAGAGCAGGAAGGGCCCCTGAACTTTCTCTTCAAATGGCATAAGCCTTTGGCAAAGCCCCAGTGAGACATCAGAAGTACATGAAGCAGATTTTGGGGTCACCACTTCTCACAGATTCAGCTTCTTTCTATACCTGTCCATCCAGGGAGGATTAGGCTTAATAGAAAGATGTAGCACAACTCGGTTTAGAGCTCTACTACAGTGTGAGAAAAGGAAAGCCACAGAGTAACACTGAATGTAGATCCAAATATTTCACACTGCTATAGATGTGCAGATTTTCTGGTAGACCATGGAAAGCATTATTGGGCTACACTATCACACATCTGTCAGATGTCAGGAAAGTCCAGCTACATGGTATGATGCTGTCTCTAGATCTTCACATTAAACAGACCTTTCATTATGTGAATGAAATGTCTTCTTCTGTAAAATGCTTGTTACATTCTTGACAAAATGATCCATTTGAAACTGAAAGGTAGGAGCATGGTTTGCAGCAGAGGAGCAGTTAAAAGATGTGTTCTGAAATTAGCCCATGTGCACAGGGCAAGAATGCTAGCTGCAGTAGCAGGGTCTCTGTACAGGATATCGTAGTTAACTGTCTCAGCTGGAACCAGGAGGAACCAGGACAAAGGGGTATTGTGACAAGGAACAACATTCAAACTTCTCGTGTTATTGGCCAGCACATACAACTTGGAACAGCTACCCATCTCAGCTAAACTGAACAACATTACAGCTTTGTTGTGAGGGTTTCCTCTGGAATGGGTAGGTAAGGCCATCATATTGGCTATCTTATAGACATTATCTTTAGAAAAGTAACTGAAAGAGCAATTCTCTGATTTGTGAGTGCAGAAACTGCCATACACCAAGCCCAGTGCAAAGCTCAGTAAAGTCACTGGATGCTTCATATTGATGTTAATAATTTGAAGCTCTAAGGCAATGAGAGTATTAATAATCATCATAGACCCTTACACATAGGATGCTGAACAGGATGAACAACTGATTTAATCTAATGTGTGGCATTTTATACAGACTTCTAGGTAACTGAACTTGGTTCTAAATATACATGCACTGTTTTCCTCTGTTCCCCAAAAAGCAAGGCCCAGAGATTGCTACCATTCAGAACAGCATAGAGAAAAGTGAGGAATAGCAGTGTTAATGTGAATGGCTTTCTTCCATGCTGGAATTCCTTCATAAATGAACTATTGTGGGTTATATTGGCAGAAATGGTGATACAGGCTTGTGTGTTTATGTGCAGGGCCTGGTCTTCAGATGGTGACCCTGTGATGAGAGATTTATACTCAGCATGAGCATGAGTAATTGGTTTAAAATGCTGTCTGGTTCTTATCTAAATCTCTGTGCTATATTTTAAAGCCATTTAAAGTGAACCAATTACATCTCATCACTATAACTGTACAAGCTTAATTTACTTCATTTCTCCTCTTTCAAATATACAATAAAGCATCCAATTGCAGGCATATAATTTAATGTTGTTTTTTCTTTAAACCCTCATCCAATGCAATAATGTAATGTAGTACTCTTCATTCAACCAAGACCGTGTGAACACTGAAAGGATGAAAACATTGGGTGCAATAACAATTCCTCCAACAATTCCTCCTATTAATACTTACTGTTGCGACAAGGTGAATATTCAGCATAGGCACTGAAGTTCTGAATTGCTACATAGCAGGTGCCAACAGGGTCCTTCTCAGGGCTATCTTTAAGAGTTCTCCAGTGATATAAGGGAGCACAAGCCTAACAAAACAGAAGCAATGTCACATGTACCTTTCACACACTTGTGCATCTGGCAAATGGTATTTTTAATAAACAGCGTACAAGGATTCTCTTGGTATTGTATCATTCATACAGAAATGATCATAACATTTTGACAGAAGAAAATGCAGGACCACTGCTTCTTATAATTTCTTTGTAACTTGAAAAGCATAGTCTGATCTTTTGCTTGTAGCCCTTAGCAGGTGAAATCTGACAAGGACTACAACTCACATTTAAGCATATGTTACAAATACCCTCTAAGCCTGCTTCACAAGTAGTATGTTTGCTCTATTACTGCTCATTGCACAGGACTTGATCCCATAGTTTAAGATGTAGATCACACACATGTGGCTGAAGACATTCCTGCTTCTGTCCTGATACGTCTTAAGATAATGGCTGTTGCAGCAGAACTGCTATGATTTTACTCTGCTTAGCAGAAGGAGACTTGTCAGGGTTTTGTGTCATATTGACTATCTCAATCATCAGATTGTCTGCCTTCTTATAAGCCCCTGGTTCAAATCTTTGGAGAGATAATACAGCTATAATGCATTCAACAGTCTCTAAGTGAACAGGCTTTTGCTAAGTAAGTTTTGGCTGGTGAACTAATACTTAATCTTCTATGTTATGGCAGTAGTGTTACAAACAGTACAAGGATAAAAGATATAGAAGCTGTGTAGAGAGACACATGTTTTACATTATCTTTTTTGAAAGCAATTCAGAGAATTGGAAAAATAAAAAAGATAAGCTGTCAGGTACACATGTCACTCTTCAGGAGTCCCTGTGCCCTAAAACCTTTCAATTGTCTGGGGGCAAGGAGGGGGAGGGAAGACACTACCTCTCCCTACAACCTTGCTTCTCTAAGATACAAACAAATCCTTCATTGGTGTCCTACCTTGTCTTATTTTTCCTAACAGAAACCTGCCTACCTCTGGCAAGGCATTGTTATTATTCACATTACTGTATGAGCCTCCATTCTGCAAGCAGTAACAGGCAGATGAACCATTGCTACTCAGAGCTTACCATAAAAGTCAGAGCTTCTGGAACACTGGGTTAGTGAACAGGGACTCTTAACATGCCCCTGCATAGAAGATCTTATAGATTTAGAGAGCAAAATCAGAGTGCAGCAAAGAGGAGTACATGTCCTGTGAGGGCGATTTTAGGTACATTTGACATCAAGAAAAACATTGAAACAAGAGCTCAATATAATCACAAATGTTGACCTAATGCAGTCTACTGTCACATTTGTAGATTAAAAAGTTTCTGACAGATCAATGACATTTTCTTTTTCTCTCCTTTCAGTCTACAAAGCTTAAAAGACAAAGTTTTCTAGCTTCACTGTTCAAATTTTTGTCTGAAAAGTGTTGACTATATGTCTGTTTCAGAAAGCCTAAGAAGAGTTATAAGAAGCAAACCAAAGTTTGGTCAGTACAGACACAGCACATCAGTTGGTGATGATGTTTTCCACTCACTTGATTAAGATTCAGAAAATGGTGCTAAAGAACTATCTTATTTCAGNAAAAAGCAAGGCCCAGAGATTGCTACCATTCAGAACAGCATAGAGAAAAGTGAGGAATAGCAGTGTTAATGTGAATGGCTTTCTTCCATGCTGGAATTCCTTCATAAATGAACTATTGTGGGTTATATTGGCAGAAATGGTGATACAGGCTTGTGTGTTTATGTGCAGGGCCTGGTCTTCAGATGGTGACCCTGTGATGAGAGATTTATACTCAGCATGAGCATGAGTAATTGGTTTAAAATGCTGTCTGGTTCTTATCTAAATCTCTGTGCTATATTTTAAAGCCATTTAAAGTGAACCAATTACATCTCATCACTATAACTGTACAAGCTTAATTTACTTCATTTCTCCTCTTTCAAATATACAATAAAGCATCCAATTGCAGGCATATAATTTAATGTTTTTTCTTTAAACCCTCATCCAATGCAATAATGTAATGTAGTACTCTTCATTCAACCAAGACCGTGTGAACACTGAAAGGATGAAAACATTGGGTGCAATAACAATTCCTCCAACAATTCCTCCTATTAATACTTACTGTTGCGACAAGGTGAATATTCAGCATAGGCACTGAAGTTCTGAATTGCTACATAGCAGGTGCCAACAGGGTCCTTCTCAGGGCTATCTTTAAGAGTTCTCCAGTGATATAAGGGAGCACAAGCCTAACAAAACAGAAGCAATGTCACATGTACCTTTCACACACTTGTGCATCTGGCAAATGGTATTTTTAATAAACAGCGTACAAGGATTCTCTTGGTATTGTATCATTCATACAGAAATGATCATAACATTTTGACAGAAGAAAATGCAGGACCACTGCTTCTTATAATTTCTTTGTAACTTGAAAAGCATAGTCTGATCTTTTGCTTGTAGCCCTTAGCAGGTGAAATCTGACAAGGACTACAACTCACATTTAAGCATATGTTACAAATACCCTCTAAGCCTGCTTCACAAGTAGTATGTTTGCTCTATTACTGCTCATTGCACAGGACTTGATCCCATAGTTTAAGATGTAGATCACACACATGTGGCTGAAGACATTCCTGCTTCTGTCCTGATACGTCTTAAGATAATGGCTGTTGCAGCAGAACTGCTATGATTTTACTCTGCTTAGCAGAAGGAGACTTGTCAGGGTTTTGTGTCATATTGACTATCTCAATCATCAGATTGTCTGCCTTCTTATAAGCCCCTGGTTCAAATCTTTGGAGAGATAATACAGCTATAATGCATTCAACAGTCTCTAAGTGAACAGGCTTTTGCTAAGTAAGTTTTGGCTGGTGAACTAATACTTAATCTTCTATGTTATGGCAGTAGTGTTACAAACAGTACAAGGATAAAAGATATAGAAGCTGTGTAGAGAGACACATGTTTTACATTATCTTTTTTGAAAGCAATTCAGAGAATTGGAAAAATAAAAAAGATAAGCTGTCAGGTACACATGTCACTCTTCAGGAGTCCCTGTGCCCTAAAACCTTTCAATTGTCTGGGGGCAGGGAGGGGGAGGGAAGACACTACCTCTCCCTACAACCTTGCTTCTCTAAGATACAAACAAATCCTTCATTGGTGTCCTACCTTGTCTTATTTTTCCTAACAGAAACCTGCCTACCTCTGGCAAGGCATTGTTATTATTCACATTACTGTATGAGCCTCCATTCTGCAAGCAGTAACAGGCAGATGAACCATTGCTACTCAGAGCTTACCATAAAAGTCAGAGCTTCTGGAACACTGGGTTAGTGAACAGGGACTCTTAACATGCCCCTGCATAGAAGATCTTATAGATTTAGAGAGCAAAATCAGAGTGCAGCAAAGAGGAGTACATGTCCTGTGAGGGCGATTTTAGGTACATTTGACATCAAGAAAAACATTGAAGCAAGAGCTCAATATAATCACAAATGTTGACCTAATGCAGTCTACTGTCACATTTGTAGATTAAAAAGTTTCTGACAGATCAATGACATTTTCTTTTTCTCTCCTTTCAGTCTACAAAGCTTAAAAGACAAAGTTTTCTAGCTTCACTGTTCAAATTTTTGTCTGAAAAGTGTTGACTATATGTCTGTTTCAGAAAGCCTAAGAAGAGTTATAAGAAGCAAACCAAAGTTTGGTCAGTACAGACACAGCACATCAGTTGGTGATGATGTTTTCCACTCACTTGATTAAGATTCAGAAAATGGTGCTAAAGAACTATCTTATTTCAGTTTGTGAACTGTTGTTTAGTAGAATACACACAATTAAAAATCTTCATCTATTTTTAGAATTTTAAAAAAATGTTTACATTTACTTTGCTTTGTAAGAGAATAGCGTGATGTTTTATTCATAACTTGTTTCATGTCAAAATCCTTCCCTATGTTAATCACAAGGCACACTATATAAGGGGAAGCATTTCCTTTAGATACTTCTTCCCTTACGACTACTTCTCAAGTAATAACTGGAAGTTTTAAGCAAATCCCAAAATACAAATTATCACTTTGCAATTGTAAAAACTAACAAAACTAATGACCAAACTAATTATTCCTATCACAATTATTTCAGCAAAATTTTCAAAGTAAACTTTAGTGCATAAATTGTAAATACAAAGTGTCTGTGTATAAGCAGCACCACCACTACTTTACTAACCAACAGAAGTACTTGCTCTCTCCTCGGGTCCTCTATCAATACAGGTAAAATGTTCAGTGAAACTGGAAAACAGATATTGCACTTTGACAGCAATCTTGATTTGGACTTTTTTTATCATGACTCTTTTTGCAGCTGTTTTACCATGACTATGACATAGCTGTTCAAAACACTGTAAATGTGACAGAAGTCAGTGCTTTCTCTTAGTAACTGATCTTCAGCACAGGTTGTTGGCTTCCATTACATTTTACATTTAACATTCCAAACAAAGCTTCATAATACAAAACATTTTATAGCAAATAGCTGCCAGTTACTGTGTATCTCTGAAGTATGTCCATTATCTGCTTAAAAAAAAAAAATTCATCCACTTCCATAATATGGCATTCTGATGTTTTCACATGGCAGCAGGATCATCTTCATTTGATCAGTTCAGCCTGATTTTATAAACTGCTTCATTTTCTGCCTTACATACATCATCTGTTTTATAATTCATGCGTAATAAGAGTTGTTTCCATAATCTACACACAGAGAGTTATTAAAGATATACATTTGAGAAAAATAAACTTTATCTTCAAGTGAATAACAAATGATTAAGACTTACCACAACTTTTTCTTTATGAGCTTTGACTGTTGCTCCAAACCACTGATTTGTCTTAAACTCAATAGGTTCCCTGGTGCCATTGACTTTAATTTTCCTGTTGTCTGACAAAGAAAGGAGAAGCATGTTGACGGCTTATTTTAAAAAGTGTTATCCTATGAATTATAGATACAAGTGAACAGACTAATGGATATATTACACTGCATCCACTCTCATCGTCCTAACAGTTTAATAAAAATGACATCCTAGTACCATTTAAGCTTTTCACTGGTCAATGGAAAACAGCTTAAATTCACATGTGAAAATTCAAAATAATTACACTTAAACTGCAGAAAAAAATACAAAGGTCTGGAAGAAGAAACTCCATGTTTCCCCCTGAAAAAACAAAAAAGAAGTTCACCTGGAATTTATGATGAAGAATGAACAAGAATCTAGAAAAATAGGTGAAAAGCCCTAAAAAGTTTTCTCAAAAGTGGTAGAAACGTTCCATGAAAAAAGCATGTTCCATAATTAGTTTTTGTCAAACAAATGACATTTCTCAGCATGATTATTCAAAGACCAACACTACAGATAGCAAAAGACTTAGTTTTTAACAGAATTACATGTGTACACACTGTCACAAGAGACAGCTTCTTAATGTTGCTTTATACACACTCTTGCAGATGTCAGCATAAGAGAAGCCATCTGGGCAAAGACTCAGGCCAATTATAATGCATTTCAAGTTTTAATAAAAAGCAGACATCCCTTCCTTTCACCCTCAGTTCTCTGAAGTACACTGATTTCCCATATGTTCATCAGTTATGCTCTTCCCTTACTAGTCATTCCTAATGAACTTCTCAATTTATACATAGGCAGGACATTACTCCTTCCCCCTTGTATCTGCATTCCCTTATGCTTGTTTCTGGTTCCTATCAGGAGGAATTCCACAAGAATCAATCCTTTTTATTCACTCTAAGTGAAAATAAAACCATATACTGTCTACTTTGGAATGCAGAAAATATGTCATGTCAGATTATATTGTGTGGATTTACATACATTTAAAAAAAAGCTGAAGAAAAATGCAGCTGGTATAATTGTCACCTTTAAAAAGCCATCACTTCCTGGGATTTTGTCAACAGGAATAAAAGAGATATCTGAGTGCTTTTTTAGGTTGTTGGATCACCAGTTACCTCAGCTCATGGTAACCTCATAAATGCTACAGATACAAACTGAATTAGAAAGAAAAATGCATTGTGTTTGGAGAACAAGGGTAGTCTATCTGTATTTTTCTAATAAACATGAAGGAAAGTTGAATGAGAATGAATGTGTGAAAGTTCGAAAGTGTCTGAGAAAACATCTTCCTTCATACAAGTATTTGTTTCTGTACTGCACCAATTACAGAAGCTAGTATGGAAATTCATGCTCAAAGAGATAAGAGAGACAAGTTTCAGGTATTAGATCTTAAAAAGTGAGGAAAAATGATTTAAAATCACTCTAAAAACATTCATTCTAAAAATACATTTGATTTAAGTTAGGTCTGCATTTTAAGAGTGTAGGAGACAGCGGCTTTGACACACTGGATTGTAGGAGCTGCCAGCTTCTACCTAGTTGTTGGCAACACAACTTTTGATTAATTTTTCCAGTGAAGTCAGACCCTTTCAAACTTTGAAAGTTTCTTTTTTCTCTTTTTAATGCTGCAGTAGATCTGAGCATGATCAATGTCCATAGATGAGGTCTTGATAGAAAAAAAAACTTTTGAAGCTTGAAAATCAGCCACAGTCAGCTTACAGCAGCCAGTGCTAGCCTGGCTCTGATGATTCTCACGACCAGTATTCTAACTTACAAAGAACTTACATTTTCAATCAAGACAGCACACTTGTCTGCTGGCAAAGTATACTAAAATTTGAAAAGAAGTTAGGTTTTAAAACTTGGACAGCCATTTGCAGTGTTTATAAAAAACATAGCTGAATTTATCAGTAAATCTGCAAGAACTTTTTACTCACCACTTAGTGGCATATGGTGCAGTCTAAATCCTCCACCATGTGTCATGGCATTTTCATTATGAAATAATTAGTAAAATATCACATACAAATTAATAAATAGCTTTTTTTCCCTAGGTAAATCTCATTTGACAGAAATTCTCTAACCACCTTTGTTCAGGATCCTTGCTGGAGCCATGGAGTCATATTGCCCGTTTCCGAGGCTGTGTCTTAAAATACAGTTTAGTCTTTTCTGTAATAACAACCATTCAGTATTTCAGATCGCTGTGAACTAGCTAATGCTTCCACTACAACTTCATCAAAATGAAGCTATATACACCGTTTACTTGTCTGAGTGCACATGGACTGTCATTACTGTGCCTTGATTGTAATCAATTAGACATCAAGACATGAAGCCACTGTAAATGTCCACTTACAACTGAGGACGTGATCTAGGGCACAGTTCTTCTCCTCCTAAAGCAAATGTGTGAGAAGTTCATAAGGACCCTGGCTTAAAATTACTTATTTTTTTTTTTTACCAACTGTAGATAGCCACGGACAACCAGCTTAGACTAGACTCAGATAAAAACTATTCATTTACTCAGATAAATCCCAATCTGGGTTTAAAAAAAAACAAAACAAGTTGTTATTTCTGTCTTTGGTACATCCCTCAAAACTGTATTATCTAAGCATTTCAAAAAATAACATGTCTGTATCCTGAAAACACCCTTATATGACAGAGGATTATCTCTCCTTGTGTTATTTATGGGGTTCTGAGGCCTGTAGGCTATGTCTATACTGTGCCTTACCCACAGGCTAAGCTATATTCCTATGAGCATCAAAAACTTGGCTTGAGTTCAGGCTGCATTCAAACGTCATCTTCTCTTCTGGAAGGGAATGCCTGGCCCCTTTTAGGAAGGAGTCCAGGCTATCTTGTATCATGGTACGTGACACTAGTGCAACGATAGCTGGAATACAAGGCAGCAGCTGGGCTGGGCACACAACGCCTGAGCCTGTCCACAGAGCAGTCCAGGGAGTGCCCGAGTACCAGCTGGATTGCTTCAGAGCCAGTCCAGGAGCTGTTCCAGATGGTCAACAGTCTGGATGACTCGCAAACTTGGCTTGAAACTCAGTCCTAGAGTCACTCTTAACTTGTACTGCCTAAGGCCCAGATGACCAGGAATATGCAAAGAGCAGAGAGATGTGTAAGTATAAATATAGGTGCAAGGACATCCTTAAACTGCATTTCAGCAACCCAAAAACATCTCATTTTCTACTGGAGGAGCCAAGACTCCTGTACATTGGTACTGCCCCACAATCCATCTTCAGAAGCAGCTCTGGAGATGGTGAAACATAATTCTCAAAATCAGTGTTCCTTCACAGTCTTCTAGACTTCAGGTACCTAGGGGCTACCAAAGGGGAAAAGGCCTCTTAAATTGCCAAAGCAGCAGCTGGACAAGTAGAAAAAATTGAAATCAAACAGTAAAAAACAAACCTATGTAAGAACAACAGTGCAGAGATTTATTTTTAGGAATTAAAACTTGAACTTGGAGCAAATCCATTCTTTGCACACGTTAGACTAAATTTGGCACTTTGTACAGTGATTGGTCTCCTCAGCCACTGAATCTGCACATTCTAAACTGTTTAATTGGCATGAATCAAACATTACTCTTACAATTATTTCTTTGTTGTAGTAATCAGGATCTGCATAAGAAAGATATATTTGCAAACACTGACAGTGGCTCATTGTGATTCATTCAGCTCTTGAAAATTGGAAGTAAAAATGCAGCATCTATCATAATTGAAAATACTCAAAGAACAAAAGCAAATAAAATATTTTAATCAAACTTTATGCAGGAAAACAATGCTTTTAATCAAAACAACTAATCTGGCTATGCAACTCTTTCAGGTAAGTTCTCGCCCTTCAGGAACTTTGAAAAATATTAGCTTTACTTGCCCCATGTATCTTTGCTTGTATGTTCTGGATAAATGCAGACAGCTGTTAACCAGGCATGTGCAACAGGCTCGGTTACACTCTGCTCTCTCATCTGTACATACTCAGACTACATCCAGGATGGCAAATCCCTTTCAAATACCAGTCTTGATATACGTGTATGTGCGTGTACCTATGTATACCCATACATATAAGTAAATATAGATAATACAAAATGCAATATATATATTCCACATATTCATACATAATTATATATAGACAGAGTAGAGGTGAATAATCACCTCACCCTGTCCATATTTATACCAAGTGTAACACAAACATATAAAACCAACAAACATTTATATTTATATAAATATATACAGGTCAAAGAAAGTGAATATCCCCCTCACATGGAAACACCTGGAATGCTAAGTACGTTTTTGAGATATCAGTACAAGACTTGCAGGTGCTTGGCCCAAAGAAGAGAAAGCAAAGGAGGATCTGTTTGTACTTCATCCAATGTTTAATAGGTAGAGAGAAGAGAGAGCCAAACTCCCATTTGAGTTACGCAGCAAAAGGAAAATAGGCAAAAGACACAAGGCATAGCAAGGGAATTTCTGATTAGATATAAAGAAAATACTATTTACAGTGGGGGTTATTAAGCACTGGAACAGATTCCCTGAGAGGCTGTGGCATCTTCCATCCTTGGGTAGTTTCAGAACGTGGCTACACAAGGCTCTGAGCAACCTCATTTAACTTTGCAATCAGTCCTGCTGCTTCATTAGGGTTCTGTGTTACATGAAGGAAGAGAGAGGGAAGGGTTTGTAGTGGCATACATGGTCCCATGTTGTAGAAGTGCCGGAAGAGAGCAGGTCTTGTCAACCCTATCACCATGGCAGAGTGGTATTTTTTTGGTATCGCTACCATAAAAGATTCCAACCATACCACCTGTTACTAAACAAAGGTAGGCCAGTAACATTTATGGGGTCATTGATATTAGACCCTCAACAGAGAGACAGAATACAAATACAAAGCTAGAGACTATGACCTGGGGAACCAAGCCAAGCAATTGTCTTCAATGTTAATGCTGAGGAAAAAAAGGACTCTGTAGTGTTTAGAGACACTAAGGACATACCAAAGCCCCACATGACAAGAAAAATTGTTTCTATTTTTAGATTTATCTGATTCTGCAAACATCTATTTAATTTCTGGTTTTTATTGTGCTTTAGATGCTATTTATATGAGTTATTTTAATTTAATAGATCGTATCTAGAGAGCTTTATTTAGACTTTCATTCCATGAATCAAGAAAAAAAGAATCACCAAACCAAACAGGATTTTTTCCCTAAGTACAATCTGATCAAAACCAAATTAAACCTCAGGGCTTGAACTAACATAGCTAAGGGTATTTTTTTCCCTTCTTTAGATACGGATGAGATTTATAAAAGAAACCCATGAGGGTCTATTATAAATCAGAATGCTACATGTGAACCATGAGGCTCTAGATAAGGTCTTACTGGCTTAGTGGACTGAAATGTGTCAACATTTAAAAGTACAACAAAGTTCTCCCTCAGCACTTTCTCTTGAGATGCAAATTCTGTTTTATAACAGGATTCTAAGTTTTCCCTAGAATCTTACCATCTTTACAGCTAATGATTTTTTCATGTAACCAAACCTCTCAAATCCCACAATACATCCTTTCCTTATGCAGTACCGGGGTTCTGTTACAAACAGCTCAACTGCTGGCCAGATTAGCTCATGTTTTTTATCAACTGCACACTTGGCCAGAACTGATCTACATCTCCCTCCCCTGTTGCTCTTCAGAGGCTGTTCAAATTTTCTCCAACTAATTTAAAAAAATACAGCCTATTTTACTAAAACTGGTAAAGTTGACTGATAGCAAAAACAACACCCCAGTGTGTTCTGGAAACTTAGGGGAAGTGGAATCTAAAATTCTGCCTTTAGGAGCTAATTTAAAACATAAGAACTTTTTGCAGTTTGTTAAATATTACAATTAAAAGCAACCATTATAATGGGTTTCTGAAATATGAACTATTAACTTTTTACCAGATTTCAAATGCAATAGTGCACCTCAGGGGGCATTTAAGTTTGCTTCTGGCTGCAAGATGCTCTAAGTGGTTCAGAAGTTCCTCAGTTAATCCAGCAGGGAGAAAGTTTTCTTCACATTACTCTCCTACTACCTCTCCTGGCAGCTGAACGGAAGAACACCCAGTTTAAACACAAGGATTTGGTAATTCTACCTCAGTGCTAAAGCAGAAGTAGTCATTGTAAACCTCATTTCATAATGGAGAAACTGAAAAGGAGAAGTTAGCTTTGTGTAGGTAAGAGAGGAAAGACAGGATCACAGCTCTTTAATATAATGCCAACGCTTGTTCCCCGGTCCTCTCATTGACTTTCAAAGAATATCACGGCCTTACACTGCAATGCAACAGGACAGATTTACAGAGCAGGGAAACAAGGGAGAAGAGTCTCTGCACTTCAATCCATATCTCCTGGAGTAAGGGGATACTAAAAGCCCTTCCATTATACTTTATCTCAATTACCTGCTGCAATCAAGCAGGTTAAAACACCAGTTGTGCTCTCTAGGGCAGTGCTTTCAACTTCTTCACAGAGTCTTGGCCCTGGAGCTCAGATTTAGGGAGCTTTTAAGAACTGCAAACACGGGACTGCAGGGTTGGTGCTGTATCAACAGCAGGAAACATGGAGAGTTCCTGCTAAAGTCCCTTCTTGGCTGGAGGCCATATCACCGGCCAACCCATATGGGAATGTCCGGTTACATGACTTGATTATGGATGGGTTGGCCCAAACCCTACAGTGTCAAAATTTCATCCTTCTTCCCTCTTCTGTTCCCCTGTCCCTTGTCAGGAGCAATATTTAATCAATAGGATTAATTACTGAAGTTAGTTTGCAGGTAAGTCACCTCATTGCTTTAGAAATCTCTGATTAGCTACTATGAAGAACAGAGAGAGGTGACCTGAGAAATTAGTGACAATCTGGAAGAACTGCCTGCAGAACAATTTCAGGTAGGTGGTATGACTTTCAGGAATGGGCTGCAGATAATCCTGCACCTCTACTGACTCTAACTAAGCCATCTTCTCAGCAGAGTAGTTTACCCCACGCACATTTCCACACTAACACAAGTTAAGCAGCTGCTCATAGCGCTCAGCCCAGCTTGGGCATCCTAGCGTATGCACAGTGCTACAGAGATGGTTTCAGGAGTAGTCTTGGTTTTGAGTATCAGTGCTACTAGTAAGGAAGCCAGTCTGTGTTTGACAGCTAGAACATGGCACACAGAAGTAATGACACATTTTTAAAGGTGTTTTCATATCTTCCACTAGGAACTGATGAATACGGAGTGTGTTGGATATATATCAATAACCAATGGAATGTCTACTCCCTCATGTTAGCTTCCGAGAAAAAAGGGGCAAGAGAGCTTCACAGACTACAAGGATTTGTCTTCTGTTGTTTAAAGCATACATGACACAAAGACTAGAGTTTAGTTCTGAGTGTCACAGTCTGTGTGGTGGCAGGAAGGTTAGCCACACCTTGCCAGTGACTCTGGGTGCAGCCCTTGCAGTGGCAGATCTCTGATCCATGGGGGAACATCGCAGTTGTCACACACCACTGTCAGGACGTCAGGTCCAGTTAGGCTTAGCGCAGAGTCTCCCTTCAGGGTTCTATGGCATGCAGGATATAAGCTAAAATTTCTTTATTTTCTTTAAGCTAAAATTTCAGTTATTTTAAAAACATAAATATTATTCACAGAGAAAAACAAAACTCTTCAACAAAATAGCTTTTACAGAACCAAAGACCATCCTGTCTCAGTGCTTACCAACATAAAATTAACCTAAGCAAGTCTTTCACTAAGGTGTCTGTCACTTGGTTCTCTCAAATAATTTTCTGAACAAGTTCCCCCTCTGTCTTAGGCACATATACTTTATAAACTCAACACATTCTTCTTTCTTCCTTCCCTTTCTTAACTCATGAGTGTGTTGTTCATCATTGCCTCTTAACAAGTCTTAAATGATTCTGGAGAGACATTTTGTTCATCTTTTGTTTGTTATACTTTACAGCCCCACAACAAGGCGTTATTCATTCATTCAGTAACCATCTTAACATCTGTAAAACACAGGATAACTATAAATCAGTACAAAGCAACTCCATACCTATAATACCATAATATTTTTAAATGTCCAGGATCTTGACTGAAGCCATCACAGTGTACTAGTCAATGTCCTCACTGTTTTCATTTAGTAGGACCGAGCTAATAATAGTGTTAATACAAATAACATTGAGGCATTTGCGAAGGAAGGAGTCCTTCCTGAATTTAGGTCTACTGTCCTGGTGGAAACAGTGAAATAATCTTTACTGCTACATATGAGTCTTACCAATTAGGTGCCCACTTACACACTTATTTGTGGCCACAAAAGTCCAAATAACATATGTTCCCTTCTCAACAGCAGAACATAACTTGCGTGGAATGCAACATACCTGAGCTTCCCTTGTGTACCCAGCCCTCAGAAACAGAAGTTGTGAGTCCTCATGCTCATGTGTAATTTAGGCCTGTGGTTTTCAGCCACTTGGATTTGTTGATCTCTTGAATTTTTACGTTATGGAGGAAATTTCACAGTTTCTGTGACGTGCAGCAATTTCACATATCTAACGGGATACAGGATATGTGAATCTGCTTTTCTTTTACAATTCCTTTAGAATTTAGAAGACCTCCATTAAACTCCCGTGGCTGAAAAATACTCAGTAAATTCTTTTCCTATTTGTTGGGTCGCATTGCCTTTTGAATGTTACATTGTACTCTCCTTTTCTTTCTAGTTCCACACATTTTTTTCTTCTGATCTTAATTAAAAACCCTTTTAATTATTCAGCAGTTTTGTTTCGTTTATTGTGCTTAGTGAATCTAACTGAAAGAGCTTATGTTATTTGGCTAGAGTCAAGAAAAAAGTACTTAAAGAAGGAGACTTTGTATAAAAATGCATCAAAATGAAATCTTCCAGCTCTGAAGCAGCCTCTGTAGTTTTTTTCTGGTTTGTTTCAGAAAACATTCCCAAAGGTTTCCAAGACTTTAAAAAAAATCTTCTATGAGACATGAAGCATTAATCTTTAAAATTGAAGCTTCTAGAGCTGAATTTCCAGTCTTCTAACAATTTCTGGGTGTTTTTGTTTTGGGAGAAAGGATAATCTTGTGGTTAAGGCACTGCAAGAAGAAAAGCTCCTGAGTCAGTTCCCAGCATCATCCCCAACTTCCTGTACGATCTTTGACAACCCAGATTGACTTTTTTCTGTGTATAAGAATAAGTATAAAAATAGGAATATAAATACAAAATGGGAATAGCAGCATTTCTGAGTGATGTTGCAGGAAGAAGGCATAGTGAAGTACACAAGAGCCATGAACTGAAAATACCCCTCATATTTACTGAGACTACCTAAATCCCACTAGGCATGCAATGGCCAAAGGCTTCAAAAGGAACTGCATGTAACAGACTATTTGAAATAGTATCATGTAGCCTACAGCTCATGTAGACTGCTCTGTTTGGGGGAACAGTGGAAAAGATGGAAAACTCACTCCTGTAAGTAGCATATTTTGGAGAGAAAAAACTGACATGAAATATCAGCAAAAAAGAGTCATCTAAGGCATATTGGAGATGGCCTTTATGTTGCTGGCAATACAGAATAGGTGTTGGTACAGCTGTGCTGTGTACTTCCCGAGGTCCCTGCCTATGAGGACAGCTGGCCATTGCAGAATTGTGAGAAGTGAGACCTTTACTGCCCTTGCTACTGGAATCAGCTGGAATTACACTGCTGGACCCGCCTATGCTGCAGTCCCTCCTCCAAGTACAGTGCGTTTATACCTACACAACGCGCTCTCCCTGGCTTGACTTCAGCTGTCTACAGGTCAGGCATCTACCCAGAGGACACAACTGCCTACCTCAGAACACTGAATGAACCACGGGGGACTCCACGCTGAACAACTTGTGTGATACAGTCCAAAGCCTTGTTGACACACTTGTTTGTGCCTCTATTTGAAACATAGTATCTGAAAAAGGACATCTCTCTCTTTAGTCAACTTTTCTGGAGTTTCCCACAGGAAAACCAGATGTCCTTCTAGGTTTACATCACTAGGTTTTAACTCATTTTTCAGATCATCCCTTTAAAATGTGATGGAATTTTCCTTTAGCCTGAAAGCTTTCTATTCAAACCTGAAATTAATTTGTGTAGATAACATATTCCACTTCTGTTACATGACCCATCTAATCGTAAGTTGGAAACACAGGAATATTTCCAAAACTGTTTTTATTTTAAAGATGTGCACTCGGGGCATATTACAATAAAAATATTGTATGCATACTGCCTATGTCTGTACATTCACATTTATTGCTGTACATAGTATGGCATGCCCAAGCAGCCACATACACATACAGGAGCTATCTCCAACTCTATTTTGAAGAACATCCAGCATGATGGAAGAGTCATCCTGAGTAGAGTTCCCGGGCACTAACATAGTAATAGGATGTGTGGGTGGCTGGAGCTGGAAGGGCTAAAGAACTGCACTGCTTACTTGCTACATTTGAGTAAGCTCTTCTAATTTAATTTGTGCTCTCTGAAAAAATGTAACTGTATGTGTGTGCATTTAAATAAACAATAAATGTTAAGATTAAATATAACCTAAAGAATCATAACTTTTGCTTAATCATTAAACTGTCAAACTTTGCCTAAATAAAGCAATCAGTTTTAAAGTCCCTGCAAACACTAGGTTTAAATTATTTTCAAGACCTATAAGGAGACAACAGAAAACATAAACAGCCTGAATTGTTTAAAATGTGTATTCCCCCTAATTAAATAAGAAACATCTCTCTTTGGATTTTGGAAGTGGATATAACCTATCCACATTGTGCCTAAAGTGGTTTGCATCTAGCTTCCAGTATTCTGAAATAAAATTCTTACTTTCTGTAAAGCCTTAAACAAGCATGCTACATGAGGTACTTAATCCATCTGAATAGACAGAAAACCCCTCGCTGAAAATAATAGCAAAGACTAGCAATCCTGTGACTTCCAGGATTTGGAAGTTTTGCCTTCTGAGCACTCAAAAAAAGAGAAAAAAAGTACTTTCAAAATACTTTTGAATTTGGCAGTAAACTGCCATGAACACCTTTCATTAATGCATGAAGATGAACTATACTCAGACCCTGGAGGTCATACTCCTGTTATTTCTCCAGGGACCACCAAACCCTTCCCTGCAAGCGCACATGCACACACACCGGGCACAGCGGGATGTCCCCGGCCAACCGCAGGTACTCAGATCAGACGGACACACCGAGGCGAGCGCGGAAGAACCGTGAGCCGCAGGGGGACCCCAGCACCGCAGAGTGGCACCCAGCAGAGCGGCACACACACACCGGGCAC
>VZTO01009173.1:2071-40342 GCA_013400615.1 Syrrhaptes paradoxus | reverse complement strand
TGTCCCATAATTTTCTGTCATCCTTATAAAAAGGGTGGATCATAGCAAGTTTCAAATGAGGAGGTCCAGCCTCCTGAACAGTTCTACTTGACTTTCATCACGTATCTTGACCGACAGAGTAGAATGCTACTGAACACCAGACAGTGAAGAAAACTCTCTGAATATAAACTGATACACCTTTCTGACAATAAGGAAGTGGCATTTATACCCAGAGCCAGAGGATCATGAGTACTTCTGCTACCTACAGTGCTGACCAAAGAAAAAACTCCCAACATGCATTTTCTGTAGTGAAGTAATCTAATAAAACCACAGGAGAATTCCAACGTAAACTAAAACCAAAAGCAAACAAATAAACCCTTTCCACATCGGCATGTCATGTTTTCTATGCACCAGATGTTTTATTTTGGAAACTGTTAAGTTGATAATTTTAAGACTTAATTTTCTCTTACCTAATGATTTTACACCTAGCATTACACTATAAGATTTTTATTTCACACCTGAGTAGCACTTGCAGAAGAAAAATGTTGTGTCTTTCATGCATGTTGTTTTTCCTATAAAATACTACGGAGCCATCAATTGGTGAAAACTGACTGCAATTAGTTTCAGGCTCCACCAGTATATGCTAGTCTCTTTCAAGAATCAAAACAAAATTCCCAAAAGAATAGGAACTCTTCAGTGTTTTAGTCAAAACTTCGAACAGCTGCACCCACTGAGTCACTCAAAGAACAGACTGCTTGTATGTTACTGTACCCAATTTAAGTACAACCACATACAGCATCTAACAATCCATGTTTCCCAAAATTGTTCAAGTGGCAATGTATTAGAAGAGCACCTTGCTTCATAGCCTAGAGAATCAATTTCGAAATAGCTAGCTGGATCAGTAAAGCCCTTTTTTCATCTTGAATATGATAAATTTTCTGAGTAAGACTACCACAGAGGGGAGGCTTCTGAGCAGGACTTTAAAAAGATCATAACATCCCCTAGAATTTGCAAAAAACTCTAAGAACTGTTTTCTCCACTTAGCTCTGAACAAATGGTACTTCACTAGTATTTTGTAGTATATAGCTGCATGTCAGTAGAACTGTTCATACAGTGTACAGGGCTCAATCCTGCAAGTTTCTGCTGTTATCTTATTAGATAGGTACCTCACTAAGTGTTAACCTCAATGAATCTTCAAATAAGTTTGAAATATCTGTGCACCAGCATCTGGCTTCCAAGCACAACTACATTAGAACAAATACATGTAACTTTTTAGTCATTCTAGTTGAACTCCACAATCAGAGTCAGATGGAAATGATTTGACGGAAGGATGCACTTTTGCATTAAACTTTCCACAGAAGAGGGAAGACCAGTATTTGTCTGTACTCACTGTCTCGCTTTAATTTCAGTAACAGGAAAACATACTTATCCTTGCTTACCCTCAATGTAAGAGCTAAACAATTTCTATTTAAATCAGTACAGAAGTCCAACAGACTTGAAATCAGAGAAATTTAAGCACCTGGAGTTAATCTAACAATATTTGTACTAAGGCAGGGTCTTAGTGCCCCTCCTACCCAAGCAAACTCCATGGCTCACAGCACCCCTTGCCCATTAGTCAGCATTTAGGCTCCAGGTCTCACTCCACAGCTCTCCTTGTGTCCCTGGATCAGGAGCAGTGTTTGGAAAACACTGCCACCTCACCATACAGTCTCTTTGCCTCCTAGGTACATCCAAATCAATTATGATTGTATTGACCATCACAGCACCAGCCAAAGCAGAAAAGCAAAACTGATTATTATCTTTTGCAAAAAATGAGGCACTGAGATCTGCAGCAATACTTACTACAGATCAATGGGAACTGACTATGTTTCTCACAGAGCTAACAGTCTACTGACACTTTAATAATTTGAACACAAATGTAAGCCAGAACACAAGACAAAGCATATAACATGATTTAGTGGTCAATAACAAAAGCGAGCTACCCAAAATAACAGAAAAAAATTGTCAGAAGGTCACTGAAGTGACTGATAGAAAACTGCTGATCCCTGTTTAAATGGCCAAGAGGATGATTTACAGATAGTAACAGAACCTACAAATCCAGCTGCAGCAATACATTTATCCTGCCTTCGTCCATTTTTATTTATGATACGCACTACCATCTGCTGGACAAAGTACTGAATTAATCCAATAACATACAAGGTTTTTGTGTTGCAAGAACATTTTTACCATCATGTTTACCTGAGGCAGATGCAAAACAACCAGGAAGGTGTGGAGACCATATAGTGCTGTAAATGACCCCTTCGTGGCCTTTAAAAGTGCATAATGACTTCCCCACAGCTGGATCCCACTGAATAAAGTAAAAAGAAAACTGTTGAGGTACACATTCAATGAGAAGGGAAAGAGCTTAATACATAAAAAAGCTTTATACATAGAGAAAGGACTAAATGAACTCCTTTTTATCATTTATCGTGACAAGGATTTGTATACTTAAACTAACTGAGGGGTAAAGCAACATCTCAGTTAAAACAGAATTTCAGCCTCAGTGTAAAAATAAAGAGAAAAAAAATGAATTAATGCTGTTTCTTAGCACAAAGAACTATCAGATCCAAAACAAAACACATTTTTCACCTTCAGCAGAAAACCAACATACCAGCTTGGCTGTTTGATCCCATGAACCAGACACCACTAGCTGCTCTCCTCTAGTTTGGCTCCAGTCAACACTATATGCCTATAAACAATATAACAGCCCAGTTTAGAAAGAGTACTAGAATAAAAGTTTGAGACTCTAGTTAGCCGAAGTTTCACGGAATAGACTTGGATTTCAAGACTGAATCATAATTAGCTAAAAAAATCACACCCGTCAAGCACCACAAAGCTGCCAACAATGCCATTTACTGGAACAAAAATTAAATTTAACATCTCAGTCTGGCATTAAAGGTACATATAGGCTCAGAAAAGTATCCAAAAAAGTAAAGATGGGCCAAAATGGTGGGGGGAAAAAAAGTTGCAACAAAATCCATATAGACCCACCATCACTAGAAGTTTCTACCACTGTAAAATTCAGACTGATTTCTTATCTCTGATCCAGTTTTATTCAAATATCTACAATTTCTAATTGCTAGCAATGCAAATGTCAACTCTTTTCTGAGGTGGAGTTGACTTTGAGGTTTTATCATAAAAAAGCATTTATTGTTAGTCAGCTACCTAATTCTCATAAGAAATACATGCCATAAAATACTCCCAATTTTCATCTTTTCCAGGTTCTATGACACACTTTTTTTAGCATTCACCTCCTCAAACAAATAGAATAAAATTTAAAACTCAGCTTCCCCCATGACTAATCATTTCAGCTATTAAGAAATGGCTTTTCACTGTGTAATTGAAATAAGCTCCCTCTTTTCTGACAGTTTATTCTAATATTGGTCCCTGCCTTGATAGAAGATACCTTAACTCCATCCTTCACTGCTGATCTTTCAGTTCTGCTGCCTCAGGGAAAACAAACACTCTAAGGTAGTTCCTCAGATTTTCAAGTCTGAAAGTCTCAAGAAGACGTGCACTTCCATCTTCAAATGCACCATACCTTTATCAACATGCTGGAAGATGCATTCTATTCTGTCTAGTTTTACCTCACACCAAAATGGCTCAGTAAGCTGCAGTGGGACATGAACCACTTCAGTGCTAAGAATCAGTACAAACCTTTCCTATCTCACAATAAACCATGTTTCCTATACTGTCTTTCTAACTCATGGCTGAATGCATCCACCTCCCCATGCTACCTGCTAAACTAAGACTTGGACACAAATGTTTACTTCACAGACAACAGATGGTGTAGCAGAAACAAAATAAACTTATGGACAGAATTTCAATGAGAAAATGATAGAGACCAAAAAAAAAAAAAAGTATATTATGCTTTGCCTACATCTTCTTGTTACCACCATCAGCTTTGAACATTACCATAAAATCCTGATCACAACTACAAACTCATCTCTCAAAACTCTTTACTTACATAGTATGTGTATTAAACCAAAGTAGTAAAATTACAAAGAAATAAGGTACAGACGAGGGACTGTCATGTAACCACAGTCACTCAGCTTTTAGCTTTGTGCTTTATATCTGAAAAAGTCTTGAGGCCTTTGTGAATGCAAAACTGGATTTGCTTCATCATTTTTTATTGACTAGATATTGACTATCTACTAGGTTATTTTATTCAGATTTATGTCATTGAGATAAAGCATCAGTAACCCAGGCTAAAACCCACTTCATCTAAAGTTCAAAGAGTTGACAGAAGAGATTGGAGAGTTAGAAGGAAAGCATGGGGAAAAAAAAAGGGTAGAAAAAACACTTGGCAGAAGATAAACATACTAAAACATAAATGTTGTTAAAATATGCAGACACATTTATGGACATTAATGTAACATTTTTCTCTACCCATATTGCACTGCATAAAGAAACTGAGATTTTAAGAACATCAAATGCAACAGTATCAAGCCAAGGCTCAAAAAAGACATGCTGCCCCACTATTTGACTAGTGTTATTTGAGTAGGATCTCACAAATGCTAGGATGGAAAAGAATAAGCAGTTCCCAGGTACAGGAGAAGTCCTAAGGATCTGCATAATGTGCATCACTCTGTATTCTCAAGGATAACACTGCTATATACATCAGCTGTCTGATTTAGACCTATGCAATAATGCTTTTTAAATATCACAGAATAACTGTAGTACTTTCATACAGCACAATGATTACTTAGTCTATAACAAACCACAAACACTATTTCTGAATATATTAGATTTATGTAATTAAGCAGTACCTACTACAGTGTATGAATGTACACAGGAATATGTGCAATAGGTAATTCACTTTCTATTAAAAATAATGTTAATTTATAAATTCAAACCACAGACCCAAACAAAGTTAAAAAATAGACAACAAAGCCCACTTCTGATTATAAGTCCACAAATAAATATTTTAATAATTCAAACATTATATCAACCATTACATTTTTTAAGTTTGCCTGATTTACCTCCTGAGTGTGCTCTTTATAGACTTGCAGTGGACCTTTGGTTTTAGCTGTATCCCAGATTTGCAGGGATCCATCTCCACTAGAAGTGATCAGCACGTGTTCATTATTCTCACTCCAAGTCACATCAAACAGGCCATCATTCCAGTCAAAACTAAATAGGAACAATGAAGATATTTATCCGTGAGAAAGCATGACATAGAACTCTGCAGTAGTTACATGCAAATACAGTATTTCTTTAAATTACTCTCTTTACCATTCTAAACAGCATTTTTATACATTTGAGTTTCCAGTAAATCGCCTTGCAAGTAACTTACTTGTTTAAATGTCAGCTTTTACAACTGTATGCCAGAAGAGGTTGATTAAGTTAAAGTATAAATGAGCCAAGCACCTTCCACATACAGAGAATGAAATCTGATTTGAGTCTTAAACTTGCCCAGCAAACAGAGATGGATGTACCATATGTCTCAGTCTGATCTACAGTTTCTCCTGGACGTTGCTACAGAGGTAGGAGCCTTTTGCCTGTAACAACTGTGATAAACAAAGAAATAAAACCGTGTTGGGAAAGCTCTATCCAATTCACAACACCACTAGGAAGCCAAGTCACAATGAAAAACCAAGAGAAAGACAGACATGAATATATTAAAGATCTCTACACTCCCTTAAAAGGGCTTTCAACACACTGACAACTCATCACATCATATCTGATAGCATGTATTAGTTGCTCTGCAACATCAATGACCACGCTGTTATCTGATGGCAAATATTAATTTATTTACCCCCTTTTCACTGAAGGTTTAGCTAAGCTCAGGTTAAACTTCATGGCACCCTGCAGTAATGATGAGGAAAAGGCATGCACACAGAACATTTTGACAGAGAAAGTAACACAGCTTATGGATCAGGAAGTTACAGGACCTTCTACCACAAAATAGGTGGAGTCACTGGAAACATAAATGAACAGTACTAAACCAGAGCACTTAGCAGAACTGTGTTGAACGGCTCCAAAGAGTCTTGCTTTATAATTATTAAAAACAGTTTATTTGAATATGATTAACTATTTGTTAAGCATATCTATTTCAGCCCTCTTAATCTAAACAACCGCTGTTTCAAAACTTTCTTTTAAAAATTTTTAGGTCAATGATGGTCAAGTATTAAACCCCCTCTTTCCTAACTGTGCTCCTCCTCCCATCCAGAACACAAACCAAACTACTCACAAACCCTCAGAATACTGGGTCTCCAAGGAAGGACCTCCATGACTTTACACAGCTTTCCACTGTATTTTAAGTCAATCATAAAGGCATAAATTAGGGGGGCAAAGCACTGTTGCTAAAAAGCTAAACTTCTGGATTTCAAGCTAGGGCATAGATGCTGCTTTTAATTCACACTGTCAGTTTTCCATAAAATGGTTTAACACTGTGGAAAAGGTTCAAAACAGATTACCTCCTATAACAAGATCTATGTAATGTAAACCTATTATTTGTATGTAAATAAAAATGCATTCATTTGTACATAAATATAAAGACATGTATTCAGTACATACTACAGCATGGATACTTTTTTGTTGCTAGCAATAACCCAAAATATTTGGGTTGTGGTATCCACAGGTACATAAGTCTCTGTCTTGCAAAAATAAAACATAAACCTATGTTACCTCCTAAGCAGAGTAATCCCAGCTTCATTTTGTTCCAGCACTGCCAGAGTTCCACAACCTAAACCAGCAAAATAAAACAAAACATCACAACTTGTTCCCCCACACTAAGGGGAGGTACTGCGGTTCTGAGTTAGGTCCAGTGTGCAAATACAAAGGGCATCTGAACTTTAAGAGGCCAAACAATCAGTTGCATAAACAAACATCTTGTCTCATGTCCTCATGTCCTAAAACAGTACATGGGGTACATCAGAATTTTTGCGTTGTTTGTTTTTGATTTTTACTCCAGTATACCAGGTGAGGTTGGAAAACCAACAACTTGCTTATAAAGAGCAAAAGTGTGTTTTCCCCTTGAGCCTCGTGTTACAGACATACTAGAGGGGGTTCCTGTTTATGTTTTTGACAACACAGCAGGCATAACACATTTTTTCCTCCCCTGAATCTAGTATATACAAACAGAACTGACCAGAAAAGGATCAAACAATTCCGTTCTGGGAAAACACACCTGGGTACTGCTTTCCCATGTGACCGGGATGTTATTTCTGCATTTTGGAACCTGTTTTAAAGTGAATGCTTTCAGCAGCATTACTGCCGCTGGACATGAGAGAAGTCCCAAAGCTGAGAAGAGCCCAGGTTGCCTCTTCAGACGGACCAGGGTCAGCAGGGCCTGTGTGGGCACGGAGAAAACATTTTCGGACATTTAATTCCCACTGTGTACGCCTCTACTACTACATTTACTCTCAACACTATAAACCCAGCACTCCTCTGAGAGGCTCTCGTGAAAACCACCACCAAAGCTCCCACGGGCGGCCCCCGCCCGGGCCACAGAACGCAGACGCTGCACCAAAAGGGAAACAAAAGCGACAGGAATCCCAAAATCCTTCCACAGACACGGCCTGTCCACCCCCCGCCGCGGAGGCCCCGCCCGCACCTGCGATGCCGTAGTACTGCGCGGCGGCGCAGGCCACACGCCCCGGCCAGTAGGGCGAGAACTCCACCGCGTAGCCGTGCAGCCCCGGCAGCCGCAGGGCCCGGCCGCCGCCACTCGCCATGCCCATGGCGCACACCTGGGCCTCCGCCAAGGCGGGGAGGAACCGCCGCGCCGCCGCCGCACGCGCGCCTCTGCCAGAAGCGCCCCGCCCCCCAGGCGGTGCTGAAGCTGAGGCGCCGCCGCCATCTTTAGCGATGGTAGAGGTGAGCGAGTCTGCGCAGGCTCCGCACCGGCGGCCCGGGCTGCAGAGGGCAGCGGTGGCATCTCCAAGCCGCCCTGTGGCTTTCCAGGAGAAGTGCTGTGGGCCCTGGGTGTACTGGGGGCCGTCCCGCCCTGTCTCGCTGCACCAGCCGCCCGCAGCGGCCGCTGGGTCCCGCTTTGGCTGACTGCCGAGGTGTTAGCTGCGGCCTTGAGCCTCTGTGGGGTTATCCCTCCTGTGCGGCCTTTTCCTCCGACCTCTTCACAGGAAAGCTGTGAGCTTAGGAGGACCTACTGAGAATTTTATCACTTGATACTGTTTGGCTTTTGCACATACCTTTGTGTGATTGGTAATTAAAGGTCATCTGGCCCTGACCAGGCCTACTACCAGTTGCTGTCAGTTTCTCATGATAAACAATTCTACAAAATCACCTTCTGGTGTAGACGAGATCAATTCCAAACTTCAAAGATGTGTAAGATATATCAGCTACTTGTGTGTGCATCAGCTTGAATACATCAAATGTTTCAGTCATGGTAGTGTACGTATGCATGTTACCTGTAATTTGTCCTTTTAAACCACCTTTCTAAGCTATTGCATTCTCTGATTCTTGAATAGATCCGCATGTTTTATCATTTTTGTGATACAATTATGCTTTATGGAAATCTTTTAATGAACAAACTCCAGTTAACACTTGTGACAACTTCTGTTTAAGTCAGTGGGAATTTTGCCTTTGAAAGGAAGAGGGGGAGGTTCAGGCTTAGAAAATAAGTATTTCATCAGAGCACCAGCTGCAGCTTTTGTTATATTCTATCCTATGTGTGATATACAGGATTTTAAAATACAGACACAGAGATTATTCCAGTTGGACATGGATTGCCCTAATTAGTTACAATGACCCACCTATGTATGTAGAGATAAAAATGTGAAAGTAGTATTTTACACATTAAGAAGGTACAGCAAAGGCGAATTAGATTATTTAGTTAAGGATACATCATGGAGCTTAGAGGATAGTTATGTACTCCTGCTACTCAGCCTTATATTTAAAACTAAACCTTGGCTACAAAATCTATTGTAAAGCCACACAAATGTCTTAATTGCTTAAACCGGTACTCAAATGCAGATCACTGAATCAGGCAGTTCTACTAATTCTTTAGTGTTGTGGTAAAATTATGTGGAAAATAAATATATTTATCAAACAGCCTCTAGGATTTTAAAATAAAATCGATCCAAATTCTGTGCGAGTGAAGCTTTGCTTAATGTATCCTTTGGATTGTCACAGCAGTTCCCAAAGCTTCACAACTGGCAATTTATAGGCTTAATTTATTGACAGACCTCAAATGAGAACAGATTTTTTTAACCCTGGTGCAAAGGAATACCTCACTGAATTGGCTGCTTCAGGCCAAATTCCACCAATCTTTTTAAATCAACATGCAAGTTACAAGACAATTTTCTAATTTAAAGTAATCGCCCTGTGTGAGTGGGATGTCAATAACAACATTTAAAAAGATACATAGCCACAATAGTTGTGCAGTAATTAAATCTGGACACAGCCTTTTGTGAGTTGTTTGGGAGTCACATGCTTGATGGTGTAAAGTCCAGTTACTCTATAGACAATTTAGCACTGATATATCTGAGCATGGGAAAGGTTTCATCAAGTGCATTTTCAAATCTAGTTGATCTTTTGTAATGAGTGAAATTCCGTGAAGAGGTTATGCAAACAGGAAGCAGCTCTTATCAGTGGCCTGGCTTTGTTTTAAAGACAGATTAAAAGAATTTTCATAGACATAAAGATCAAAAAGTGGATAAAAGGTTACAAGGAAGTCCTGAGAGAAGGACTAGTTCACAAAACTTTTTTTTTTTTTCACAGAAAAGCTTGTGAGTTCCGGCTTTGAAGATCCTTAGACATAGGAAGCAAAATCATATGTCGAGTGAAAGCATTTGCAGAGAAGATTTCTGACTAACAACTAAAGAAAGGAAAGCTATTTTACAAGCAAAGAGAGAAGGGCCCAACAAACAAAGCCGCTAAACATGACTCTCTTTCCTCCTCAGCCCCTGAGCAGCTGCATAAATTAAAGAAACATGAAGGACCACCAATCAGTAGCATTTTATATGCAGCTATTGACACCGAATGGTCTACCAGCAGGCTCCACCGGCACCCAACAGATGTATCCCGCAAGCAACGGTAGATGGCAGCCATGTTCCACGTAAAACTGAGAGCCCTCCCTTCTAGGGAAAAAAATCCCAACTACAGTCATTTTTTCCTAACCCAACGTCACTTCAGTGAGTTTAAAAAAAAAAAAAAAAGTTGTTTAGTATGTAACTTTTAGGCTATATCTATGCTGCAGTCACTTCTCTGAGCTCAGCTCACAATCATACTCCTTGTTTGAGATGCTTACAGCAATATCTCTGCAGGTAGTTCACCTTCTTTTCGGTCACTGAGCTCTGTTCTGCTACAAACACATGTCCCTCATTGCCTCAGCTTGTTGGCTGACAGCTAGCTTAGGTGTGAGTAGGCCTGGTAGCCGTCACTGCTGTATACACAAATCCTTACAAAATCCTTGCTGGTCAGCAGAAAGAGTTATCAGGAAGCTTCGAGTCCAAGTAATTAAAGAGGTTATAAAAAGAGCTTTTCTGACAGAGAAAGTAGGTTGTGAGCCATTCCCTCACATGCAAGGTCAGGTAGCTTGAAACACTGAAAATACTTGGGGGCTGCAGTAAACTTTTTTCTGTGTTTTAGTTATTGAGCCATTCATGCTATTAAGATTTTTTTTCTACAACAGTGAATGCTTATTGACTAATAGAAGCATAGAGATGTTTCCAGATGAAATTCCCAGTCAGAAACCTTATGAGTTGAAGCTTTAAGAAAAACATTTAGTATCCCAAGGTTCCTGATAAGATTGCAAAATTGGCAACAGTGAAAATAAAGTAACAAGTGGGTTGCAGGAATGAATGTGAAGGGAAAAGGCTCCCCTCATATGGGAAAAGTGAGGGTTGTGGAGGTTGGAAGGAAAAGACCGTTAGCACTGAGACTTTTCTGGAAGTTTAAAGGAACAAAAGCAAGGGGAGGAAGCAGAGGAAGATTTAGATGAGGAGATTTAGAAAGAAGCATGAGAGTTGTGGAGAAAAAGGGTATGAAGCAAGAACAGTGCACATTCTTGACCATGCTCACAAGACAAGGACTCCAAAGCCAGTCCTGACTGATGAAATATCCATCCCCAATGATGTATCCACATTGCTCCATCAGTTTTTGCTGACTGACATTTATGTGTACCATGCCATAATTTGGTAAGCAGATTGCTCGTGTTATTACTGTTACGTGATCAGCTTCATCCCTACACAGAGGCCACCAGTCTCTACTGACCTGCCCCTTTGTGCTTAAATATTGCTTTAAATTTTCAGTGTAATCATAGATTTACCACTTTCTAAAGATTGGCAGCTGACTGCCTCATAACAAAATATTGCCCTTTCTCTACTGAACATAAAGGCTACTTCCGGTTGTCTACAGTGACCTACTTCGAATTGAAATTGTTCTACCTTTTAGAAGAATTTTTAGAAACAAGTTTTTTGTTTTGGTTTATTCATTTGTACTGTTGTGAGAGTTCTGGTCTGAAGCTTACAGAAACTGCATTAGTTCTGTACTTTCAAGATCTCATTCAGGTTTTTGTATATGCAAGTATCTTTACATTTATTTTTTTACACCCGTAATTGAAGCATACTTGTCTTTACTCCTACAAACATCTTTGTCCTGCTTATTAATGAAGAGTTTACGGTTTATCTCCAGTCTCTCATTCCTATATATTATGCTGTAGTTAAAGAATAGTATGGATGAAATTTGGCATCCATTTTAATAAAAATATTTCTAGTGATGTATTTTAGTCCATTCTACCAATTCCATCAGCACTACAATAAACAAAATTCAAAATGTGTATTAGTCTAGAATAATTTTTCTCCCTCTACTGGGCATTGATGGCCATAAAACATGAAAAATATAATTTTGACAGAGTTATGTTAAGTGCACATACATTTTAAATTTCATGTCTATAATTCAGAATACATTGGATCTACCTTTTCAGTCTTGGATCTTGTTTTCACTAGTTTGAGTGGCTAAATCAAGCCTATGGCATCTGTCATATGCTGTTTGTCACTCATCAAAAATTGTGTTTATGTTTGCAACTAATAAAGTTCTCAAATTCTTGGATGTTAAAATGATAATTATGCTTAAACCTAAAGGCCAATTATGTACAGCTATAAAAATATGTACTGAAGAGAGGGTTGTTATTTCAAGAATTTACAGCTAACTGTTTGTTACAAGTCTTTGTTGTTAGAAAAAAACAGCAGGAACAGGACGATACTGAACAGTGACAATATGCAAGCCATCTGGTGCTAAAGATGTTAATGTACATTGTTTGAGAAACAAGTGAACAAGGTAAGCATACTTCTGATAAGAAATGGGGTATTATTCTGTTTAAAAAAAATCATTTGAATTATTATCTCCTAATCAAGCATTAAAACTTAAGAGCTCCTAAATGTCTGATCACTCACTTCAGAGTTAACAGATTAAAAGATATATTTTTCACTGTGTAAAAACATGGGCAATTTGTGTTTGTTATTCAACAACATTTTTTTTTCCAGTTTGGGGCCCAGCTTCACTCCCAGCCAAATCAACAGAAGAGCTAACTTGAATTTGGAATAGACATGGTGCTAATAATGAAGCAATCCTGACAAGTCAGTACTGCTAAGTGGAATAGCATGCTGCTTCCGTCTCCTTCCAGTTGCTGACTTCCTTCTACACTTGACAAACACGGGCTGTTCTCAAGATCAACAGAAACATATTGTTCTTGCTTCCTGTAAAGTGATGTAACTGCAATGCTGAATGGATTAACACTGATTCTACATTTTGTGGAAAATGAAATTATTTAGAAAAACACAGATTGCCATTCAGACTGTAGCAAGAAACAATAACCTACTGTATCTGGCAGATTAGCAAATATTAACTTTTCCCTGTAAATTAGTCTTTAGTTTGCTCGTCGTCTTCCCACCCCATTTACCCATTTCTTATCAGCAGAAGCAAATGCCAGGCATATCTCGTCAAAAAAGGGGACTGCTCAACGTAAAAGCAAACAGAGTTATTGAAGGTACCTCAGTGACTAATTTTTCTAATTATTCCAGAACTGATCCTCTTGTCTACAGAAGTCATGGAAAACAATGATACAGGAGCAGGCTTCATGCCAACAAGTTGATTAGTCTTAATAAGATAAATTTTAACAGGATTAACCTATTTGTATGGCATATAAACATAACTATAAATATGTAGAGTACTATTTTTCCTCCTTTTCTCCTGTACTTATTTAATAGAAACCACTAATAAAATTTTTAAATTAATAACTGGTCCGATTCCACAGTATTTCTGTTCAGAAACAGAGGGCAAGAGTCTCAACGTCATTTCCTTTCAAATCCATTCTGAGTTCCACAGAGGGTCCCCCTTGGCTTGCAAATAACCTGAAAGTTTGGGGTGTTCTCTGTATCATGCATTATTTCAAACATCAAAGGATCTTCTCCTCAAGTGGGTGGCCCACCATACAGAGTTAACACAGCTTTTGGGTATATGCTAGTTATTACAACTAGTTTGCTTTTCCATAAAGAAATGTTTTTGTTAATTATGAGGTGCTCAAGTGTCAAATTCCTGAATATAAGAAACCTGATATATTTAATCAAAATGCAGGGGTAGTTTTCCAGTTTCCGGGCACAGCCCTTGGAAAGCCTCCTGCTGTAGCCACAAACTCTTCAGTGAACTTGAAGCTGTTTGGGAACACAGAGAGATGGAGGTTTAGGTGGGAATAATGGTAGAAGACAAGGGCTAATGATTGCAAAATCCCGGCACTGCTCTCAACTCAGTGCCAACAGCCAAAGCACTTTTNTAAAAATCCCTTTAACAGGGCCAGGTTTAACGCCGAGCCGTTACACACGGCTTAGCTTTATACAAACACAGGCTCATTTAGATTAAACCTAAGCACGTCTGAACGCTCCACGGCAAGTCACGGCCCGCGGCGTTTTCGACAGTGCGGGGGCACAGCCTGACCCCACCGGTTTAGGGAGCGGGGGCTGGTGAGAGGGGTCTCCTCGGGGAGGGCCCTTCCCCCGGGAGAACCCCCTCCCGCTAGGTAGAAAAGCCCCGTAGGGAGACAGTGTGTCTCAGCCACCCCTAGAGCTCCCACTCGGGACCCGGGCGTCCGGGGGCGGTTATTCCTGCCCGGAGGCGGGGTCGGAGGGAGGTGCCCGGCGCTGGGGCCGCCTCAGCCCACGCCACCAGTGGGTTCGCAGCTGTCGCTCTGGCTAAAGCAGGGGCGCCGAAGAGCGATCCCACAGGTAGTTCCTGCCCGCAGACGAGTAATTTCGCTCCCGGAGGAAGAGTGAGGTCCTGGGGGCGGCAGGAGAAAGAGACCGCGCTGCTGGGGGTAGGCTCGCCGGCTAGTCCCTGCAGGTGCAGGGGAGGAGGCAGCGGCGCGTCATGGTGCGGGCGGTAGACACCGAAGGAGGCTGTGCTCGTCTTCCTATCTCCGGCAGCCTTTGTTAGCGCCCGCGGGGGAGCCCAGCCGCTTCTCTCTTCTAGCAGCTCGGCGGGACCGTTCTGGGGCGGGCGGCGCAGCATGGCATCCGCCTAACCCCGGCCAGCGCAGCAGAGCCCGGGACGCGCGGTGGCTGCGGCGGCTGTCCCTCCGCCGGGATGAGTGACAGCAACGAGGGGATCATCAGCTTGCCGGTGCCCAGCCCTCCCGGCGGGGGCTCCCCGTGCGAGGAGGCGCTGGGCAGGCGGGCGCAAGGGACCGACGGCGGCGCCCGCAGCCTCCTGCCCGATTTGGCCGCGCCGCCACCCCCTACCCTCTGGGCTGAGGACGGAGCCGCCGCTGCTGCCGCCACCGGCCCGGGGGTCATTGCGGCGAGGGCCAAGGGTGGCGGCAGGAGAACCGCCGTCACCTACGTGATCAACGAGGCGAGCCAAGGGCCGCTGCTGGCGGCGGAGAGCAGCGCCCTGCAGAGCCTGCGGGAAGCGTGCGAGGTGGTGGGGGCCTCGCTGGAGACCCTGCACTTCGGCAAGCTGGACTTCGGCGAGACGGCGGTGCTGGACCGTTTCTACAACGCAGGTAAGAGCGACCTGCCGGGGCCGGAGCGGCTCGGCCCGGGCTCGCCGTCACCTCCCTCCCTGGCCCGGGCCGGCCTTGGTTCACCGCGGGGCGGCGGGAGTGGGCGCGGCCCTCCCCCGCGGCGGGGTCAGCTCCGGCCGCGGAGCCCTCCGGGAACTGAGCCCTGGGGTGCCCCTGCTGCCCCGGTCTGTGGTGGCCCCTTTGGGCGGCCACGGAGGTTACGTGGAGGAGAAAAAGTGCGTCAGAGTCTTTTTTTTTTGTGTGTGTCTGTCGTCGTCGTCCCCCCCACCCGCAAGCTAATGTGTTTTGGAGAAGGAACTCCCTGTCGGGCAGCATGCTGTGATTCAGCACTTGTGTTTTTTACCTATGGGTTAGACGTGACCTGGCTGCTTTCTTCCAGTCTCCCAACCGAGTGCAGGGATGCAAGTTTGTACTAAGGCGCTGAGCTCTGAACCAGGCAGGAGCTTTGAAAAGCAGATTTAGCACCAGCCGCGTAGTTTGGCAGTTTCTTTGCACTGACACAGTAGTATCTGGGACGCTCTGTGTGTATGTGCTTGGAAGTTTGTGCTTCAGGTATTGGTAGCATAAAACATCTATGATGGATGAGCTTGAACAAAGAGCGGCGCGCACTGATCTGGTTAGTTGGCAAGAATGGCCTGTGCTGCATCCTCTCGCCTCAGTTTGCCAGCTTCCCCAGTGATAAGATTGTAACCCCTTCATTTGAAGGTGTTGTGTGTTATGATTTACCTGGCCTCATGTTAAAAAACAATAATAAAAAAACTTCTCCTTATCTTTTTTTTGTTGTATTGGCAGATATATGGTGTGAATGTAGAATAAAAAAGCTTGCTTAGTCAATTTGTAAATACTTCCTGCAGCCAAAATTATAGTACTGAATTAATGTCTTTTTGCCTTAAAAAAATCAGAAGTAGGAAATTGATCTGACCTACAGTTTCAGTTTGTTGTGGGGCATGGTTTTTGCATATATGAAATACATGCAGAAAATGAGCATTTAAAAAGTTTTGGCTGATATTATAGTTTCCCCCTCTCCTGGGGAGCTGGAAGAGAAGAAGAAGAAGAGAAGAAAAAAACCAAAGAAAACAAAAACCAACAAACCCCAAACCTGACGGGATAGTGACCAGTTTCCACAAAAGACTCCTCAGCACAGATGTATGTATGCGGCTCATCTTTGGAACACCACAAGCTTTTCCTCATGGACTTCTGCTTTCAGTTTGGTGACATGGGCGATTCTGAAGCATGCAGTCACAGCTGATTCCTTATGCCTCTTGCAGAGCTGCCACTCTTGCAGAGTGGTAACACTCACAGAAGTCATAGGAGTTTTCTTCACAGGTGGGAATAGGAAGGCCATAGGGCTTCATTATAGATCCTATACGCTCCACATACAGGTAAGAGAGACTTTGGATTTCAAGAACCTTGACACCTCTATGTTCCAGGGCAGGTGAAACCCAAAAGTCTCTTTTGGTTCTGTTGTGGAAGCAGTCTCATAGGGAGGCTCACAGAACTGAATTATCCGTGACATTTTTGTGCCTCTTGCTTTGGATAATTTTTAGACTCTGAGCTGTGTGCTAGGCAGGGTCTTAGTTGTTCACAGCGGCTTTTCTTGTAATGGGAGATTTGACTTGAAGTGGGCCCCTTTTGATTCTGGCAGGAGGTATCTGGCATATAGTGCTGCATAACTGCACGCTTGTGTAATATAATTCACTTATTTCAGTGGCTTTTGAGCAAACTGTGTAAATGTGAAAACATTACCTTTTCTTTCAGTACTGTTTGGCTGTGAGAATTTAGTCAAAGGGTTCCAAAACAGGAAAAATACTTTGCCATTCTGCTTTAGTAACAAAGCCTGTAAACACGTAAAGAACCAGGAGATAAACATCCAGCTCCTGGACTGAAGAGAGCAGGACATAAAAGTTTTTCTGCTCCACATTTGTGCAGATTATATTTTTTTTAACTGGGTGTGGGGAGCATTTGTAGGCGACCTAAACTCATTCCCTATTCCCCTTCTTGTCCTCTCTCTTGCTGTGTGCTTTCAGTGATCACAGATGGTATTAGTGGTATGATAAAGAATGTCTGCACACTACATTGTTGAAATAATATAGTGTATGAAAATAGTACAGCATGACTGGATGTCAAGTAAGAACTTAGCAGGTGAAGTACTTTCAGATTAAGTAATGGTTAGTTGGCCTTATTCAAGGTATCAAGTCTTACTGGACTCAGTGTAAAGGCCAACAAAGTTACAAGCATAAGGAGTGATGTGATTTAATGAAGTTTTGGAAAATTAAGCTTATAGCTGTTTGAATGAAATAAAACAATAATCCTCTCAACTCTTGTAATGCATATAAATCAACTGTGATTTGTGGAGGGGGGAGGAGCTATGGAATAACATAACTGTCCATCATCAAGCTTCCCTTTTTAGTATCTTGTTTCTGCTTTGTATAGCATGGCCTGAACTCTTGGTGATCCCTGATGTAGGTTCACTTCATGCCTTTCGCTGCTTAAAAGAGAACTTCAAGGAGTATTAAATAAAGTCTAATCTTGAATGTAAATACTTATCATCCGCTCTAAATGTAGATTAGCCTACTAATAATCTTCTGCCAGCTTCAGTCAACTCATGGTCCTTAAATACTGAGATGTAATTAGCAATGCATCTGATTAGTGAGTAGGTCTCAGCTATGTATAATTGAAACATTTGAGCACCAACTATTAAGAATGAGCCTATTCTAGCATTTCTGCTTGCATGGTTTAAATTCCACTTGATTTCAGCAAAAAAAAAAAGCTTCTTGAGAAGCAAGTGTCATGTCCTAGAAACTGTTGGAAAAGTGTCTGACAAAAATAGAGATTTCAATGTCTATTACATTTTCCTCTACTTAAAGAGATAGTAAGGTGAGGAGAGGAAAATCTAGTCTGATTTCTTGCAAAACTCAATGTATCTGGGTTTGATCAGCTGTCTAAGGGCTTTTTTGCTTTATGACAAGGATACTTGGAGTTTTTGTGGTTTGTTTTTTTTATTAATTTTATTTTTCTTGCTATAGTTTTATTAAGCTGCTGCAGGTGAATTGCAGGTCTCTTAAATTCAGTTTAACTTCTAAACAGTTCAGGAATTTTTAAAGAGTCAGGCAGTTAGAGACAAGCCAAAATACAGTAGGGAAACCTTTCTACAATGCAGTAGATAGTAATGAAGTTTTGAAAGTTACTGGAACCATTGATATTTGTAATTAAATTGAATTTTCTCTACGTTATAAGAACCAGATCTGCATATACTGTTGATTTTTCTTTAATAGCTCAATTCCTTTTGAAAATTGAGCCATAAATGAGTATAAAGTATTTAAAGTTTGTTTGGTTTAGGTAAGCATTCATTTTTTTTCTTTCCCATCTTTTTTTAGGCCATCGAAATTAGGATGATTTGCTTTCTGTGCAGATCTTTACATGGTCATTTTATATTACAGAAATGCGTGAAGGACTAGCTAAACAGTGTTTTAGAAAAAGAAAAAAAGGTAAAAATACCATAACAGGAAAACATAGCATGAATCAGTAATCTGGATCAGCTCTTCATGGGAGGGAGGTACTCTAAGTCATGGTAATTTCTTCATGCGGGCTTCTAGGATTAGGCAGATATCTGACAATTTAAGAAATATCTTGCTTGACTTGCAATCTGGCATTTACTTTTAAATTGTATTGATTTTAAAGGGCAGGGTAAATTGGCGCTGAGTGTTCAGTTGACTAACAAGACAAGTAGTGTAATAAGGGTTTTTGGAATGACCTGTAGAGTACAGCACTGTAAACGTGAAAGATGTGCTCTTTCTCCCTGAAGAGGTTAGTAACCTCATGTTTTGGGGAAGATGCCCTATAGGGCATTAGGGAGAAACCTTATTGGAAGTATCTTATTCTGGAGTACCTTGCACCCTCTTCTGGAGAAACATGCTTTTCTTCAGCTTCTTTTGCTCAAGTTTTATGAATCAGTGGCCTTTGTGATACTATTTTGTACGAACACTGTTGTGTGGGGCTATGAGGGAATTCCCCGTAACAATAATGATGGAGTAAAATAGAGTTCATTGAGTAACAGAATAAAATGGGTTTAGCTTCTTATTGTTGTTTTTGGAATTCAGCATCGTTGCTTTTAGAATTCATGCAGACTTAGGCTAGAAATGTCAGTGTCATCTTACTCTGCTTAGAAATGTATTGTGCAAGGTGCATGGGTAGAATCTTGGCATAGAAAAGGACAAAATCTTCAGTGAGCCAGTACAGTCACTTATGTGAAAGTGAACTTTTCTTGGAAGATGTTCTACAGCTGAATTGTTTCTGCAGACTTTACAGAGCATTTGTGGATTGTGCATTTATAAACATTTACAGGCAAACAGAAATGGAGTAAAGCAGTACCAGGGTTCATATGCTTTCTTGCAGTTTCTTCCTATTTTTCTCTACAAGTGCTAAATACTATGATGCTAAATAGTTTCTGAAGTGATTTATGCCTTTATATAAATTTCCTGGAAGTTATGCGATTATGACACACAAATGCAGACTTTCTTCTTAAACCCAAAAGAGGTGATGTTCTTTTCGAAACTGATGTTCTTGATTCTAGCAGTTGATGTAAATGGTTTCTCTGGTAAAAAAGTCATGCTTCCTACCATATTAGCTGTTTGTAGGAGCAAAAAACTGCAAACTTTATTCTACTCCATCTTGTCTCTCAGAATGGTGAGGGGTTTTTCTTACCACCTTTTTCTCTGTACTTAGATTTCTTTTTTTTTTATTTCACTAACAGAGGTTTGTCAGACACTTGAAATGCTGCACATACTTTCTGTGATTTATGCAGCACTTGCATCCATCACTCTTTTGACATCCCCCCCATTTCCTCAGGTGCTGCTCGATCATCTCTATTGTTTGTGTAGCATCATGACTGGAGAATCCCTGTTCCAAATTATAGTTCTTGTTATGTAGCAGAATAAATTATCTTGATGCATTATTTTTGTTCAATTTCAGTGTCAAGGGCAACTTCTGGAAAAAAAAAAAGTCTAGCTTCAATGTCAGCGGAACTCATGTTGAAAGAGCTTTGCATTTCCGCACTATGTTGCAAGTGATGAGCTGGAGCAAGAATCACTGAGTAATTTAATAATGCAGATGGTGTGCAGAATAGAGTTGATTATAGCCATACTCGCAAGATAGACATGTCAAGGATGTGAGGTATTACGAGTACAGACTCTGTGTCTGAATGCATAGTGCATATTGTAACATTTAAATGGAGTGGGTAATAAAGGTCCTCTTGACTCCGGGTATTGATTCTGGACTTCACTACAAGGCAGCATTAGAAACCTAAAACAAATGCATGGCACATCTTCAACATAAACCAATATTTCATTCTGAAGCACTTGAATTTGATCTACATCTACAATGAAAATGGTAATGATGAGCCTGGAAAAAAACCAGTCTGTTACAAAGTTTGTCTGTTCATGTTAGTGATAGTGGAAAACTTCTGAATTTATGAAGTAAAGGATTTGAAACAACATATTTATAAATACTTGCATTGCTGGACTTGCTGTAAATTTTATAACCAGATTCCAATATTGGTACTGTATGCGTAACGTCCATCAAGCTAGTTGCCAACAGACCAACATCCCCTCAGTTCCTGTAGCAAGTAGGAGGTGCACAGCTGATATATGGAGGGCATGTATGGAGTAGTTGTATGTGAGCTGCGAGACCCAAGTTCTCTTTCAAACTTAATCCCTGGCCTGTCACAGCAGTTTGTAGCTCTGCTGTGCAGCAAGAGCTTCCTCAGGCCTCTCCCCAAGCTGAGAGGTTTATAGAGCATCTAGCGTGGGTGCCCTGGGCACAGAAGCCCTGATACCAGTGTGTGAATTTCCAGTCATTTCTGTAATGTAAATAATATTTAAGGTATACTCTTGCAGTGCTGATTTACTAATTCTCCCAGTGATACCAGTGAGACACCTGAATAGACAGTCCACATCCACGCTTTGGTTGGGTTACTGGAAGTTACCGGCTTTTGAAATGCTGCCTTCTCTGGGAAGTGCATCAGGGTGTCAGAGCTAGTTTTCAAATACTATGTGCTGCATAGTGTTTGAAGTGGTGGGAGAAATGCAGGTTATAAAGCTATAAAGGTCTCTTAAAATACAATAAAGATGTAAAACTCATCATGAGGCACCTGTATGAGCAGGCATCATGAAAGTATATTCCCCAGTGGAGGAAGGGCTGAGGGGAGCTAGATAAATGTTTTCTGAGAGTAATGCAAAAGAAAACCTCTGACTGATTTTTCTGTAGTTTGCATTTCTGTAGCTCTGAACAGGATGTATCATATAGAAATGACTCCTGAATTTACCACAGCCATGATAAGAATTTGACTTCTCTTTTTAGTTGCTTTCTAAAGTAAAGAAGTAGGATACACAAAGCTGTAAATGTAGCAAGAAATAACAGAATGAAACAAATTGTGTTAAAGCCTGAAGGAAAAGTAGGAAAGGCCTCAATATGTAATTTAGCACCATTATCCTCAGTAAATTTTCCTGTCTGTTACAGTCCTAAATAAAATTAAGCAAGTGACAGTTTTGGTATTATGGCTGCTTGTTTTCTTTTGACTCTCAGTAGAGAAAAGTTGAATTTTAAGCGGATTCTGTAGCGCTGGTCATTTAAAATTAGTTCCTTTTTTCCCCCCAGTCCTTTTGAACAGTCACTATTTAGAACTGTATTTGCATGCATAGGTAATCTGCAAGCTGTATTTGTAAGTTATACCCAAAGAAACTAAAAAAACTTAGTGACTCAACAGTGATAGGGATTTTGTGCATAGTAAAATAGAAGTTATTGCTGGGATTCCCATCTTTCATTGTAGATTCCCTGCTTTAGGTTGTCCCTGAACATCCACTGTCCACAGTAGTCTCCTACCACTTATTTTGTGTGGCATCTCTGGGGGTTTATTGTAAACAGTACAGACGTGCTTGCAAGTACAGTATTTGTTAGAACAAGATAAACATATGAAGCAGTCAGTGAAGTCATCTTGTACAGCAGAACGTGTGTGACAGATGACAGCAGAATCTGTTTTGACAATTGGGGAATTTTCTGGTAATCGCTGATGGGTAGATTTCTGTAAAGAGTTTGTAATTGTTTGTATCCTAAGAGAAACTGAACCTCATGCAGAGTTTGAAACACAAGCACAGGCTGCTTCTTTTTAGTGTATATTACTTTTTTTCCTCTGAGGCCAAATTTACTCCATGACTGGAGCAGTTAGAATCGTTCTTTCAGTTTTGATGAGCTGCTGATCAACTACTAACAACAGCATGCCAGAGTTCAATTCTCTTTGTGTCTCCCTTTATTCATAACCTTTGGGATGCATTTAGATGCAGCATGGGGCTTAGATTTCCCACAGACTGACTCATTTAAGTCAGTGGGAACCAGCACTCTCAAATCCCACAAGAAACGTACGTTTTGATTTAGGAACTAGATACCCTTGTAAAAATTTGGCTCTACATTTCTCCCTTACTGTAATAAAGTAAATGAGTTGCTCTGGGATGTGCTTGCTGATGGCATCAATGTATGTTTCTTGCAGAGAGTGCCCTCGGGGTGAGTATGCAGCTGGTGCTTTCTGTGGTGAGGACAGCTTTGCAGTGATACCTTCACAGAGGTGTTATCTGCAGCTCTTGTAGAGAGTTTTGTCTGATCTTCTTCCCCTTTACACAATACCTGTCTGGTACAGGTATGGCGCTGCTTTCGTTACAGTCTTTCTGGCTCACCAGGGACTATAGGCTGAAACCTGCAGTCTGTGAAGTGTGAAAATGCAGGTTAAATAAATACCAAGAGTTGAAAGTCCTCCAACACCTTCCCATGGATTTATGTGCTTCCAACAGAGGTGTGCTCTGCAAATGTGCAAGAGTGCATGAGTTGGTCGCCTGACTGCAGCACAGACAGCCCTGGGTGTGAACAAGGAAGACTCAATGATGTACTAAAGGGAAAGGAACACTTGTACTGCTGTAGGAATTAATTTACTGTTCTGAAGTGGGGCCCCTTGTGCCTAGGATTAATTTATCCAGTTATATTGACACGGTAGCAAAGTGCTTCATTTAACTCCACCATAGAACCACACCCTTAAGATTAAAAGCTTCTACTTCCACTGCTCCACCTTCAATATTATTTTTACAGCTACACATACTTTTAAAAGTGTGACAGTACTGGTTTTTCCCTCTAGAAAAAAATCTCTGAGGGGAAACATGCTAGGTGTATGTCACAATTTTGTGTTTTATTGGGGTTTTTTACTGCCTTTCAATGCAGTATCTGAGATAAGGTTTCTCAGCCTTCCTCCAGGAACCTTTCAAGTGATTTGTATGCAAATAGTTTGACTTTAATCTGAAAGTATGTGTGCTGACAACTGGTTCTGCTTCCACATGCTGGCAATAACATGGCATGTTGGTTAAAGCCAGGTTTTTGGTTGTATGCTGCCTCCTGTCTTCATAGTCTTCTTGCAGCTCGTGCCATCAGTGGAAGTGATGTGTGGTGTCTGTAGAGAAGGGCAGAAGCTGTTTGCCTCTTGACTGTAACCTTGTCTTCCAGATCACAGTTGGAAATGAGAAGTTTTTGCCAGGTGATTGGTGTGAAGAACTGAGAATCCTTCCAACTCTCCTTGGGAACGGAATTTGGTCAGTTCCGAACACTGTCACCATTCCTGGGTCAAGTGTGGCTGCAAAAGGCTCAGTAGCACTGTCCTGATCACTTGCACTAGGGAAGTGGTTGTTACCTGTGTGAATAAACTGAAGTCCTGTTTACTTGTATTCTGTGTTTCTTTGAGGTCAGTTTCAATTTTTGTTGAACGATTTTGTTGTTGATTTTGCTGAACTCTGTTGGTACTTCATGTAGTAATAAATATACTTCGTATGATACTTGGAGACCTTGCAAATTGGGCAACCTGCTGTGCAGAAACTATTTTTTTTTTTTTTTGCTTACAATGATGAAACTTATTTCAAGGGGTAAACTTTCCTGATTAATTCATTCAGTATTTGTATAGTTACATTTCAAGACATTGAAACTTGTGCGACTCTACCTTCCACAACTGTTTTTTTATGTGTATGTTAATCAGGAGAGGAACAGACCTTATTAAAGATTTTTTTGTTTGTTTGTTTGGAGACTGTGTAACTCAAAACTGTGCTGGTTCTAGTTTCATTTTATTTCTGTTGGAGTTTTTTATTCCTTCTATGTCTTTCAGGGTTGTCACTGAATTGGGGAATTTTCCTGATGTATCAGCAGGAGTAACAACTTTGGTATAGGGGGTGTTGCACATACGAAGCATAGGAGAGAGCGCAGGGCAAACCAGAAAAAAGCGGCCCTTCCCAAGTATCCTCTACGGTTACAGCATTACTCTACAAAGCAGGATTTATTATATTTTTTGAAAGGGTGCTGGTAGAGGGAGGAAAGATCATGTTCCCTTGTGCTGCAGCTCTAAAGGGAGAAGGGGAGAAAAGGCATTCCCCTTGTCATGAGAGCAGTCTGCTGTGGCCAGTGCTGCTACCTCTGAGGAAATGCTGGGATCTTGCCACACTGCCTGCTTCTGGGCTGTTCTTGAGGGTTTATGTTCTTTCCTACCCCTAGATCAGTGAGCAGGGGACTGTTTTCTTCCTCTTCTACTTGCTTCCCCCAGACCAAGGGCAGCCCTGGCTTATTAGAGCCATAGAAGGCCATCTCTGGTGGTGAAGTCTGAACTTACGCATGACATTGCTGAGTTCAGGTCTGTAGCTAGAGAAAAAAAATACTTCCTCAACCTCTCAGCAGGAGTGAGAAAGTCTTCTGGGCTGGAGCCTGGGGATGGTTGGTGTATGCTGGGTTCTAGATGAGCCTTCTGCACTGGACCCTGTAGGGGCAGCACTGTCCAGGGTCGAGACTGCATGATCCAGCCCAGCTGTGCTGGCAGCTTTTTGCTGGAGCAGTCTGGGGGTGTATGGCAGAACTCTGTGCTTGCAGATGAGTTCTCAAGTGTCTCATGGATTGGTTTTAGCTGCTGCTCAGAGAGCAGAGTATTAAAGCTTCACTTGGATGCTTTGAGGCTTAATAACAGAAGTTTTTGGAGGTCATTAAGCGTGAAGTGGTTTTCACTTGGTTTAAATACCTCAACGCACATGGGAATATTTCACAATTTTTGAGGAAAATAGAGAAAGTATTAAAAGTATGCATTCTAAAGCTGTTCAAAAAAAGAAGCAAGAAAATAAGGGTTCTTGCCAGTAATTCTGTTGCCAGAACTCATGATCTCCCTTTTCCAGCTGATGCAAGAAGGCCAAAATGTAATAAAAGCACTAGGAAAATGGACTAATCTAAAGCAAGAGCTTCTGTAGCAAACTCTGCCAGATGGGTGTGTAACTGGAAAACTTCCAGTTCCTTTTGTTGCTTAACTGCTTGCATTTTGGGCTGTTTTCTGCAGTGTCCCAGGAGTGTCTCTGCTTGGAATGATCAGTGTGTTGACGAGCTGCTATTTTGTCTCTATTTCTTTTCTGTTCAAGTCTGCTAATAGTAGCTCCAGTGGGGAAAAAAAAAAAAAAAAAAGAAATCCTGGTAGGCAGATTTCTCAAGCCTTAGTGGATTTTAGTTTATGCTGTGGCTGATTGCAAACTGGCAGGTGCCTGTCTTCAGGATTTAGTTCTGTTGATAAGAAATTATTTATTCCATATCTATTATGAACAGAAGCTATTGATTTAGTTCTGCTGCAAATGTATGTCTAGAAATTACTATGGCAGTAGCTCTGTCTCAGACTTCCAACATTAAAAGGCCTGGTTGACATGGCATATTTTCAAACAATTTTTAGTGCTGATAAATAAATAAATACAAGTAAGGTGATATTGCAATATGCATATAAATATCAGAAAAGAGAATTATCCTCCTGCTGAGAGTATACTGCTGCTTCCTTCTAGCTGAAGTGCTAAGTAGGGTAAGATCATAAATTCCATTTTTGTATGCACTTACTCTCCATAAGTAGGACTGCTGGAAGAGTTGGGTATATTGTATCCCTTTGAGGTGCAGTCCCATGGCAGCTTAAGTGGATGAAAAACTGGACTAACACGCTTCTTCCTGGTGCTGTCTTCAGTGTCCAGAGAGTTACACGATGAGGCAGGTTCGGGAGCTGACCTGAACTCACTCCTCTATTTCTTTCTGGCTAGCTTTCTTCTGAGTAAGCTTTCAGAGCTGAGTGTGCGTTCCAGAAGACAGACCAAAAGCAGGACTGCAGTCTCAATATAGGTTGAGACTGCCTGAAGGTGTGGTTTCATGTTGTTCTTGATCCTGTCTCGTTGTGGGTTGCCTCATATCCTTTCCTTTTCCAGTCAGGGTGGCTAAGGAGTGTTCCATGTTGGCTGTGCCAGCTATTTGTGCTTTCAGCCTGATGTTTTTTCAGAAACTGATAGTTTACAGGAATGTTTGAGAGTGTTGTTTGAGTTTTGCTCCACATGGGAACAAAAAATTTAGAACATCTCATCAGCTGAAAGTTCAAAGATTCTGCTACTCAAGTTGGAATTGATGATTGCATCTCTCCTTGCAAATGAGAGCATCCACAGATACCAGCGCTCAGTTTCCTCTGCTGTTGAGTTCTTATCACCTCAGGCATGCTTTTGCCTGGGCCAACTAGTACAGTCTCAGCAACATTCCCAGTGGTGAGGCTGAAGGCAGCAGCCTGAGGGTGGGAGAACTTGGATGTAAGCCCTTCCGTGCTGCTTGGTCCTTGTGCAGTAATGGGGCCTGGGGGATGCTTAATCTATCAGCATTGATTTACTGTTTCCTAGCTTAACAAGTGTGCTCCTTGGAAGAGATTTGAAGCTTGCATTGACAGCTGAGGACATGTGGACTTGCAGTGCCATATCTATTCAGGAAGCTGGCTTAAAGATATTGAGTCTGTGAATGCACAATTCTAGCAGCTGCCTTGGCTTCCAAATGCACAGTGTTTCTCGGAGCCCTTAAACTGAATGAAGGGCAGTGGGTACCTATTGCAAGTCTTGGGCCTCAGTAGTTGTCAAGCAGCTCATATGCTAATATGTGGTGCTTGCTGAGAAGGAATCTTACCAAGAAATGCCTTATAGAACTAGATTGCAAGTACAGCTTTTGTGCACGTTTTCCAGCATGGATCATTGGTTCCTTTGTATCTGCATGTAACATGCAAAAAGTCATGACAATGTGATGTAAAAAATTTATTTTCCATTTTAGTACATTTGGACTTTCAGTCCAACTGTAAGGCGTAAGTGAGAGAGCACGTCTCAGTTCGTGTTTTGATAAAAGATATAATATTTTTCAGTAACTAATTTCAGCATAATAATAACTGTTCTACATTACAGAAGTTATACTGAAAAACCTTCAGTGTGGAAAATGAGGAAGGTTGACCACGAAAGAAACAAATGGAGTTTCAAGAGCTTGATTTGGACTCATGCAATTGTAAATTATTTGTTCAATGCTGACAAAATTGGTTCCTAGGTTTCATGGTTTAATGTGATGGCCTTTGTATCCATGTATTTTTGGACAAATCTCAGTATTCCTCAAAGTGAAAGAGTGGTTACTCTGCTCAGAATGAATGGGTGAGTAGATGGTGGCTGTTGTCTTTTAGTTTTTTTCCCCAGCATCTCAAATGTTTCCTAATCCTAAATGGTTCTTTTTCTCCTGCTTAGAAGTTGAAGAAGAGGCTGAAGCATGAGAATTCAGTGTTGATACTGTACAAACGCAAACTGTGATGCATTTCTTACCAGCTGTGTTGATTATTTAGTTTGTAAAGCTGAATATCTGTTTTGCTGGCTATTATTCAAAGACTTGCATCTGTGTAGCTTTCCTATTCCCATCACTAAAGGTTGTAGGAAAAAAACAAATTCTGTTTTTAGCATAGATGACTGTTATCTTACCATTTCATCACTTCAGCCTGAATGGAGCTTGAAGCTTGCACTGAATCTTGCAGTTAGATCTTGCATATGGAGTTATTTTAGTTAATTGGTACCAGGCCTCTTGGAATACTCATTGGATTCCAGAAATTATTTGGAACTAAAACATTTTTACCTGTACAGAGAATACAGAAGGAATATAAATATAAGATTAAATCACCTGTTAAATATGCAAATAGTAGTTCCTACCACTTCGGCCCTACTAACCTATGCCAGTCAAACTTTCTTTTGGACCACTGATTTGGCCAGTTGGAATTGATGAATTCGTAAGCTGCTTCTAGTATCATTTCCTTGTTTCGGTTGTGGTCTAGCTCACATGAGTTTTTGCTGTCTGTTGTGATTCAAGAAATCTAGGTGGAGGATTAGTTCGGTCTATTTGCTCAAGTAAAATGTTTGACTGTGTTCCTATTCTTTTGGTCCTTGCTCTTACTCACTCAAAAATATGCTATGCAAGACACTTAAAATATATAACATCATTCGTAGCTATGGTTCTAGGTCTGTTTCAAAAACTGCTATTGGAACAATTATTTTTTTCTTGTAAACACGATGTTAGTCACTGTGCTAGCTTGGTGAATGTCCGTATAGAAATACTTCAGAATCAAATACAACACTTACAGCACTCCAAGTGTTTTATCTTGAGGTTGCTTCTACCAGCTATGATGCTGGCCATTCCCATTGGTGGGTAATATGTCTACTTATGGATTTTGTCTATAGGTCCTAAAGCACTTTAGAGAGGGAACAAATAGCAAGCTCATAATTTTAAGGATAGTGAAACCAGAAGGATAGAAAGTAAAGTGACTTACCTGAGGTTTGGCAGTAGATTGGAGCTGAAGCTGAGAGAGAGAACTCGGGTTTCCTGAGTTTATTTGCTGCCAGCTAGATCAGATGTGCTGCTGCTGGGATCATTGGTGATATAGATATGAGTCATTTCTGTTAAGAAGATGAGAACATCTATGATCCTTAAAATTAAATCAGAAGAAAAGTTTTTAAAACTCTTACACAGTGGTTGGGTATTAGATTCTACTGCAGTAATTCTAAACCAGTGCTGTAGCAAAATAAAAGCAGCTTTTGGTACTGGAATCATATGCAAAGATGGCTTGTCTGTGGAAGTAAAGTTTGAGCATTTGTGTATTCATACAGAGAGTGACAAGCAATAGTAAGTCAAGGCTATTTTTTTTACTGTAAAGCTGAATTGAGTGAGAATGAAATCATAGCTATTGCAGGCGACCTGCAGTTACCATTGACAAAGCCAAATGAGGACCTGCTTATCAGGCCTGTTTAATCTTGTTTTGCGGCAATTAGCAGCCATCATGTCAAGCGTTAAGAATTTAACACTGGTGAGTCATATCCTTTTTCTGTTGTGGGATGCAATAGTGGCGTTCCCTGCCAGGGTGAGCAGCTGGTGCTGCCTTGGCGGCGTGTAGCATGGTGGAGTGACCAGTAGTAATTTTAGGTATACAGTATTTTCTGTGATAGTTTGCAAATTAATAGTTACTTCTCAGGAAACCTGGAGTGTGAAAATCCAGGGACTTAAAACTAAGTAACTTCTTATGTGCCCATGTGCTGGGCACTGGTGAGGCCACACCTTGAATCCTGTGTTCAGTTTTGGGCCCCTCACCACAAGAAGGACATTGAGGTGCTGCAGCAGGTCCAGAGAAGGGCAACGAAGCTGGTGAAGGGTCTGGAGCACAGGTCTGAAGTGGAGTGGCTGAGGGAGCTGGGGTTGTTTAGTCTAGAGAAGAGGAGGCTGAGAGGAGACCTTATCACTCTCTACAACTACCTGAAAGGAGGTTGTAGTGAGGTGGGTGCTGGCCTCTTCTCTAAAGTAACAAGTGATAGGACAAGAGGAAACGGCCTCAAGTTGCACCAGGGAGGTTTAGGCTAGATACTAGGAAAAACGTCTTTACTGAAAGAGTGATCAGGCATTGGAACAGGCTGCCCAGGGAAGTGGTGGAGTCACCATCCCCGGAGGTGTTCAAGAAATGTGTAGATGTGGTGCTTAGGGGTACGGTTTAGAGAGTTAGGTGGTGTTGGGTTGGACTTGATGATCCTTGAGGTCTTTTCCAACCTTAATGATTCTATGATTTATGTGCACGCACACAGTTATTTTGGTAAAGCAACTACTGTAGAGTTTTGTGCTCCTTGGTAAGAGTAAGGCTCGTGTCTCCTCTCCCCTTCACTGATACTCTTGCTCTGTTGTGATTTTAACAGTGCACATACTCTTACCCTGATGGGCTTGAAACATGAGGGGCAGCTGCAGGATCTGTGGTCCAGCTCGCTAAAGCAGACAGTCATATCTCAAATTCTGAAATTAATTTCAGACTTGATCTATGTAAAAGGGAGATGAATTTAAGCTGAATAAAGAAACCTGGATGGATCTGTGTCTGACTGAACTTAAAGATGTTCTGGTTCTAATAAAGCTGTTATGCCACCAGTTCCAAACATCCAGTGTTTGGGTACTGGGTGCCTAAATAAAGCAGCTGGATCAGAATCACCACTTGCAGGAAAAACTAGTATGCTTCAGCTATTAATATGTCTTCTAAATTAATTTAATTTTTGCAAGCCTAACATTCTCAAAATTTCAGCTTTTCCAGTTTTTCTTAGATGAGGGCTACATTTTATTTTATTTATTTTGTTTGATTTTATTTCATCCAAAAACTTTTGTAGTTATTGTCCTGGGGAACCAGTGAGAGATGGGGTGGACAAAAGGACAGCCGTTCCAAACTTTCTATGTGCGGGAGTGCTTTGCAAAGTGGTTTCAGCCAGATCTTTTGTGAGGTGTTGTGATACAAGTAAGCAGTAGTGCCATGTGCTGTGTTAGTGATGTACATCAGGTTCTGGTGGAGGGTTGTTTTTTTAGTTTCTGAATATTCCAAACTATGGTCTCGTCTTTAAATTTCAGAATTTATTTTCTGTGTGAAGTAGATACTTCTATACAGTGTTTTTGGTGGAGACCAGAGGATCCTTCAAATTAAGTTTAATCTAGTCTGCGGTGTTTACTCTGCACTTTCCCTGTGTTGACTGAAGTAAATTGATTGTGTGGCTGAGTGCTGCAGGTGGTACAAAGGATTCAGATTTTTTCCCTGCAAAATTGCAAGGAGGACTGCATGCCAGACTCATGAGTTATGGATCAATAAGGTCTGACCAAACCCTGGGAGAGTTGTCCTACCTGGTTTCAACTCGTTTGACTTGTGAAGCCTTACTACTAGCGTTAAGTGGAAAAAAGCAACTTAAGTGTAATATTGTAGCTTGTGTTTGATGGAAGAAAGTGGTGGTGGTTTATATTTTTTTTTTTTCTTTTAAAAAGAAAGCTGGAAATGGATAAGGTATAAGGTATATGAGGCATGGGAGCAGAGACTGGTTTATCTTTTTGTTTTTGAAGGTTTTATTTGAAATGGGAGATAAATAGGCTTTGTAAGGTGCAGACGAGTAGGAAAAACTAGAAATCATCTATTGAATTTAAACAATGAATATTTAGGACATCGCACGTAGGCAATAAATCATAATAAATTCATGTGCTAGAGATGGTGAATTTAATGTTGTGCCTGCAGGGAAAGAACATGCTTTGCTACCTGGAAACCTGTGAGCAATGAAGCAATTGATAAACTAGTGTTTATGTGGGTTTATTTTGAGAAATATTGGTCACTGTGGTCACTAGACCAATTTTAAAAGCAAATTAATAGAGAGAGACACAAAAGGACTAAAAGCTGCTGGGCATGCTGATTTTCTAATCTGTTAGGATGCCTAATAGAGGTTAGAGCTATTATGAATAAATTTCTGAAAATTTCATGGGAGTAATAAATAAAAATGCCAGGGTTACTAGGAAAGTAATAGAGGAAAAACTAGAACAGTCATTTGCTGTATAAATCTGTCATGTGTCATATCTCTGTTATTGTATGCATCTCTGCGCATCTCATTTCAAAAACTGAATTTGTAAATTGGTGGAAGATATAGACAAGGTAAAAAAGATTATCAGAAGGATTCATGGAATTGTTTCCATGTAGATGGAGACTGAATAGATACAGTCTCTTTGGAGGGCAAGGTGACATAATTTAAAATTGGGTATGAGAAGGAAAGAATGATTAAGGAACCATCACACATATTTAATTTTTGGCCTTCTGGCTCTTATCTGCAAGGAACTTTAGAAGAAGCTAAATGAAGCATTTTACCATACAAAGACATAGTTAAATGGCCTTCAAAAGGACTAAAATTGATGAGGGATGGGTTTGCTGAGACCTGTTATGTGTGGTGGACGTGTTAAATGACTCAGAAGCTCTTCAGGGAGTTGAATTTCCAGGAGTTTTAAGGATGTACCAGGTGGCTCTGCAGTTGCTCTATTTTCTTTTCCCTAATAACTGCTGTTGGCCAGGGTAGAGATAAGATACTGGACTAGATGGACTTTTTAATGTGACTTAATGCTGCTACCCTTAAGACCAAAATGATATAGTTCATTGATAGATGATGTAAATTTTTCAACTAATTCTCTAGACAAATGAAAATATAGATGTTTTCCAGAAGCAGATGCAAATGATGATGAACAAGGCTGACCTACTTAATGCCAGGTGGGGGCAGCTCATCAGCTGATATAACCTGATTCACAGAAGCACACTTGTTTGTGCTGGGTGAGGATCTAGCATCAGCAATAGCAGGAAGGCTGGGTCTAAGTGTAGTGCCAGGTTGGCTCTGGGATGTGTTTTCTGTTGCACAGCCACCTGCCTGACCTCCTGAGCTTCATTGCAGTGGAGCACTAGGGGCTCTCCTGCCAGGATGCTGCTCTCTGGCAGTAGTTTTGCATCTTTAATTTGTGGGTCACTTTCAAAGTGAAGCCAGGGAATTCAGTGTTTAGGCTTCTGTTTCTTGAAGCATGAATTCCAGCAACCTGGAATTGAGACCTGTACAGCAGAATCGGGATGAGAGGGACTAGGATCTACTGATGAGTGGATCTGAGAGGACCTCCCTAGGGTGTGCTAAGACCTCGGAGGTACCTGAGGTGACCTGGGTTCCAGTGAAATGAAGCTCATCTTAGACTGATTTCCTCTTGGTGACTAGGCTCTGTAATGGTAGGGATATTCTTAGGGATGAGGGGTAATTGATTTAAACTGGAAGAGGGCAGATTTAGACCAGATATAAGGAAGAAGTTCTTTACTGTGAGGGTGGTGAGGCACTGGAACAGGTTGCCCAGAGAAGCTGTGGATGCCCCATCCCTGGAGGTGTTCAAGGCCAGGCTGGATGAGGCTTTGAGCAACCTGGGCTAGTGGAGGGTGTCCCTGCCCGTAGCAAGAGGGTTGCAACTAGATGATCTTTAAAGTCCCTTCCAACCCAAAACATGCTGTGATTCCACACAGTTTTCACAGTCCTGTTTCTGACAGGTATGTTTTTGTGGTTAAAGTGGCACCTGTAGATATGTTGGAGGTGGACAAAGGCAGTGGGAAAGGATCTCTGGTGATGTAGTTGTTTGTAAAGTATGCAAACTAATCATGGTTCTTGGAATGGCAAGAAATCTTTGGATATCTTGCCCCAGAACAACTTTCTGATAGTAGGGAGGGGGTTGGTTGTTTTCAAAAGTTCTTATCAGTGACTTCATGCTTTTGCCCTTTGGTAATTATTTTTTACTTAAGTGGAAAAAAGTTTGATTAATATGAAGTACTTTCTGAAGGCGACATCTTCCATTTTATCTCCTAGAGTGCAACTATTCTGTAACTGAGATGCACGAAGGAGGTTTTGTAGAAGGCACCTCTAGGAACTTCTTTTTGTTGGATGTGGGGGGGGTATTATGCAACCCTTCATTTGTGCAAAAAAAAAAAATGAAAGACATCAGAGACATCTAGAACATTCTGGAGTAAAAGAATCACTTTCCATGGGACATCTTGTTTACTCTTCTGCAATTTACTTTCTGTGCTGAAACAAATTGCAGTGCTGTTGAGCATGGTCTGAACACATTTCCATTTTGTCTTTTCACTTCATCTATCCAATCTAAATAAAAGCATTTTCTTGTAAAAAGTAAGTAAAATGGGGTCTGAGGCTCTTGGAGATGTTATCTGCTTCTCTAATGTAAATATTAATTTCTATATTTCATAAAAGCTCCTCTGATACATATTCGAAATGTACTATATCAGACCTGTGTACACAGACTGTGTGGGTTTCCTGCAGAGTAGATATTGGCATAAAATAGTTCTTATTTTATTTGATGTAAGCATCATTAAAGTGTTATGAATGCATTTTAAACATCAAGAAAACTGACAAAGCTAGTATCCTAATCGCGTGAAGTTGGAGGCAGCAGTGCAGTATAGTTTTTGTTAAATGACAATAGTGTGGTTTGCAAATATAAAAAGAGCAATGCAAATCCTAGAAGAAGGTAGGGTTGACAGGGAGTCCATGGAGTCACTAATCCACCTTGAACTCCAGGGGTGGATCAGGTATTGATCCCCCCACCCCACCATGAGGAATCCAGTCTGTTACTGGAAATTCTCAAGAGCAAGGAGTCTTCAACCTCTGCTAAGCTGTGCATGGACACAATTGCCTTTAAAGATAGACTGTTTTTTGTCCAAAATGTGTTCTAAATCTTCTTTACTTTGGAAGCAAATGTATCCTAAGACATGTTTAGAAAAACCCTACAATGTTACTTTGTTTTAATTTAAAGTAAATTTTTATTTAGTCTTATTGTTCTTTTATTGTTCACAAACACAGGGAAATTTAATTGCTCTTCTGCTTGGCAGCAACTTTTTGTGCTGTGAGGAACTTATCATATGACATGTCCAGCAATAATATCTTTTTTCTCGGAGATTAAACAACTCTAGTGTGTTAAGTTATTCCTCCTTAATCATGTATCTTTAAGTCTCTAATCATTCTCATGCTTTGTTCTGTTCAGAAGAAGAATACTTTGCCAGTTTGACTTCCTTTCTTCAGTTATACCCCAGATTGTGTGCAATATTTCATTTGATGCCTCCTGAGTGGCAGGTAGAGGAGGATAACGACGTCTTGTGTTTTTCATTTTCACGCAGTACAGAATGTAGGGGTTTTTTTTGCAGTAGCCTATGGTGCTGGCTCAGGCGTTCTGTGACTCCTAATATGTGTAAAATATGTTTTTTTCTTCTTTCCTGTATATTTCAGCCCTCCTAAGCATAGAGGATAATAAATACTCATGTTTACTGAATGCTGTTAGTCTCGCTTCAGAACAAGTTCCCCTCCTGTCTTTCAGGGTGCTTACCAAATGGACACTGGGACACCGCAGACAGATTTTAGCTGTTTTGACATACAAGTCAGGAGTGCAAGTAAGACTTAGCACAGTTCCTTGTGATATTATGCTGCAGTTTGGCAGTGAGTAATGGGTAAATACTCTCATCCTATAAAGAAAATTTATGTGGCTTTTACAGAACTTGGACTTTATCTTAAAATGTTCAAGAGCAAACTGCAAAAAGTAGGAGTGAGCCGTTTAAATTCCTGAGTTCTGGATCCAGCCTTAAGTTTAAGCAACACAAAATATTGCCAGCTTAATAGTTATGATCAGATACTTTAGATGAAACTTCTCATATCAGTTATTTAACAGAATATGAATTGTTATGATTACTTTGCAGCAGAGCTACTAAGAATGTGCTCCTTTCTGGATCAAGCCTAATGAATAAAGTTTTGTCCACTTTTTAAGAATGTTGCCGTTCTATGAGAAAACATGGCAGTGAGATCCCTAAGCCCTTGGGTGTTCAGTTTTCTCAGTGTCTTTCTATTTCTGGGAGAACATTGGACACAGCAGTGACAGTGCTACAATGTAGAGATTTCTGTGGAAAGCGTGGCGAGAACCAGGGATGGTAGATATATTTTGTACCTTTGGTTATGATGAGATTTGGGGTCTAAAATTCTCAAATACTTTATCATTTATGAGAGAGATTTTCTGCTTAGGATAGAAATATTTTCTTGACCGAGTAAGGATATTTAACAAACGTATTTGTTTACATCTCTTCCAATACTTCTGCTTCCAAATTTTCAGAAGACTGGGAAGGTGCCCATTTTGTCCAGGCATTCCAGCTGCTGTTCATTCTATTCTTGAAATATTGTGTATTTATTTTTCAGTCTGTGCTCGCTGCTCATGAATTCTCTATGTTTAAACCATTTTTGGTATCACTGGATGAGGAAATGTTAACTCCCATGACTTGAAGAATGTCTAAAGAAAAAATAGCAACTAATTCTACATCTTCAGATTAGAAACACTTCTGGATTATTTTTTTTTTCAGCAGCTTAATGGGCATAGCTCTGGCCTTCTGAAGAAGTGTCTACACACTTTGCCTCAGTCTTTCCTAGCCTTTTAGTTTGGCTTGGTTCAGATCATACTTCTGCTAGAACCTGTGTAAAAATGAGCAAGCTTCTTAACAAGAAATTGAAAGGAGTAACTAAAAAGAGGAGAAGCTTTCAGATAGCATGAAGACATCTAAAGCAAATTGCTTCCAGAAAATGAATGATACTTATTAAAAGAAATTGTAAAGTAACCCACAGAAGTTGGCATTGCCAAGAAGGTGAAGAAATGGAATGATATCCCTTGAAAGTAGAACTGTTGTCCAGATGAGGAAGCAAGTGAAAAAAAACAAAAAACACCATGAACTATGGCAAAATAAATGTAAGCCTTAGTAAGACAGTTTTCAAAATAGTTTGAACAATACTTGCTGAAGACAGACTACAAGAAAAAAGCATTCTCAAATGCTGCTCCAACAGGGAGCAAGGTAGGGATCCTATGCAGTCGAGATGGAAAAGGAGGACTTGAGAAAAATGCTTCTTTCTTGCTGTGATCTTAAGAAAGACTTTCTTTAAAGGGATAAGGTTGAGGACCTCTCTCAGATATAAATTGCCAGGAGAAGTGGTTTTAAAATTAGCTGATAAACAGTAACAACTCATAGGAACTGTGTGGTGATGACTCAAGTTCTCAAGGAGCTCCAACTGAAACAAGCTGAGCATGGCTTCTGACTTTAACTGACATTAACAGAATAGGAGAGGGAGATAATAATGTAATACCAACAGGACAAATGGGCTGAAAATATAAATAAAGAATACATTGCATAGACCCATGGTTAAAATCTAGCAGCACGGAAGAGAAGACATGGCTTTTCTGTGGAGGCAAATCACACTTTTTGTGAGCCTGTACTTAAGGGTGATCCATTTAAGACAGTATATTGGGATGTCAAAAAGTTTTCGTTGGGATACCTTATTGAAGGCTCTTTAAGAGAGAAAATAACTGGAGGTGACATCTTTGCTCCCTTCAGATGAATAGGTTCTTAAAGCAATGCAATAGGTTCTTACAGCTTTGCAGTGAAGCAAGGTTGCCAGAGAAGTGTGCTGGTAAAAGGCTCGCACTGTACTTTCATTTTAAATTGGGCTTTTCAGAGGATTCATGGCTGATCTGGAAACTTCCCACTCGTGAACAACGTGATGGCAATGTTTGCTGATAAGCAGGGTACTCAAAACTACAAAGAATTGGCTGTAAAGAATTGCATAAAGTCTTATGGTACCAGGCAAATGGGCAGGTAAAGGACAGCTGAAGTTCAGTGATAGTGGATGCAAAGTAACATATGAAGAAAAGCAGCTCTAATTATTCACACAAGCACTAAATTAGTTGTAACTGTTCAGCTTTCTAATTAGCTCAAGAGTTTTCTGAAAGTGTCTCTGGATTGCTGACTGAGAAAGGTCAGTGTTTATTTGCCCCATTCTTGCAGTCTCTGCAACATTGACTGCTGGCTTCTGGCAGAGAGAAGATGTTGAGCTAAACAGAGCTTCGATCTGATCCCTGTAGCTGCTGGGATGAAACTCAAGAGTTGGTTTTTGAAGCTTGAAAGTAGATCTGCCTAGACATTTTTGTCACAGGGAGCTGATCAAAGGAGCCATGTTGTATATGAAAATATTTATAACCATGTTATAAATGAAAATAGTCATATTTTATTAGAATAGAATTTGGAATACTTCTCTTCTTAGATAGAGAAAACTTCAGGTCACTAAGGCAGATATAAACAGAACACAGTAAACAGAAATAAACAGGACTACTTCTTGCCCATCCTGTCCTCGAGGTGGATTGTTGTTTCCTGCCTTGGTTTTAATGAACTCTGCACCTTTAGAGCTTTAGGAAACTCTCTGGAGTTCTTAGGAAATGTTTCCATCACCTCTGAGGCATGGCTATTTGCTTTCTGTAGGACTCTTTCTTCTCTGAGCTCTTCTGTTGGCACACCTGTGGTCCCACAAGTACTTTATTCTTCTCAGTCACTTCTTCAGAGGATGAATAATCACTCCTTGACTTAAAGGCACATAACTTGAAAACATAAACCAAAATAATCACTTATTTCTTTGGTTGTTTGGGGTTTTTTTTTTGTCTGCTGTAGGTGTAATATGATATTTATGAGCTGATTTCTTGACAATTTA
>VZTO01009172.1:0-82986 GCA_013400615.1 Syrrhaptes paradoxus | reverse complement strand
TTATGCGGTGCTTTAAAGTAGCCATGTTCAGGGAAGTAGCTGTTTCCATAATTGAGGTAAGTTTCATTAAACCTCAGAGTTTTTTCTTTATCCTTTCCTTCTGAGAATCCCACATGGAATGCCACCAGTGAGTCTGAAAAAGAAAGGAACAGGATTTTAGCAGTGAGCACTCTTCTTTCCCCAGGATCATCAGGGTTGGAGACAGGGTGAAGCCCCATCAGGCCTGATTTCTGTCTGCTCCTCTGTAGAGCTAAATGCTTGAAAGAGCTATGTGCCTGGGATTAGATCAAATGGTCCCCTGGAAATACCTGTTTTGCAGCACAGGTGCCTAAAGGGGATGATTTTTGCTTTATGTTATATGTCCGTAACAGAGGCTACAATCATAAAAGCCAATGCTGAAGGTGTGGCGGTTGTAATTACCAGGTGCTTATGGCCACATGCTGACAGGGAAAGGGAGCTCGCCAGTCACAGTGAAGTATAAGCTGAAAACTTGTCACTGAAGCTTAGCTGTAAGAAACAGGGCTCTCTGCTCTGTCCTCCCTGTTCCACTTGTGCAAATTATAGCAATTCATTTGATGTGTGTCCACACTAGGAAAAATTTGGTGCTTTGAGTGTGCTCCTTCCAGACTCAAGAGGAAAAAGAAGCAAGACCAGGAAGCTTAGCACTCCCCATCAGATTCAAAAGAGAAAACTGCTATTACATTAACAAACAAAATTTGTGTTCTAAACATATAAAGTTGAATTAGCTCAAGGCCAGTTTCCCAGCAGCTATAATGGGTGTAATTTTATTGGCCTGGAGCAACATGCAGCAGTGTATGGACTTGGTTCTCACTCAAACTGTTTATTTTGATGGAGGGGGAGGATGTAAATAATGTCAGCATTTCTCCCTTCAGCATCCTGCAAGATACCTGGCAGGTCTCAGAAATAACATGCCATGTGTATGGAACTTTCAGCAGGGCGCAGAAAGAAGGTAGACCTGCACATGAGCAAGTAATAGAAAAGAACCCACCTTTTTCCAAAAGTTCTGTCTGCACTGTATTTCTTCCACTTATCATTTGCATGTTTTCTCTGTGCTTCTCGGGCTTTTTCTTGTCTCTTTGCTTGTCTTGACCTTTCTGTTGCCTTCTCACTTTTCCAGTCAGCATTGACTGAATCTTTGTGACATCCAGACTTACATTTGCGGCAACTAATTCTTCATCGCTTCCAAACAGCTTTTTGAAAATTACCAGATGTCCCTCTAGCTTCTGCTTGATAGTTGCTAAATCTGCTGACAGAATTTCCACAGAAATGTTGAATGGCTCAATTACATTGGCTATTGTATGATTGCAGCAGAGATTCATGTCACTTCTAGATTCATGCCTCTTGATTGCTAGGCTCAGGTGTTTGATATCATTCTTGAGAGTCATTATGTCATTATAAGCTGAGCTATCCAAGGAGTCATCTTTTGCAGCCTCATAGTTAGGCTCCATATGTTCTACAATGCTGCGCTGACTACTAACTTCATCTAGAGTAGAGGATGTTTGGGTTTCTTCTCTGTGATTCTTGGGAGATGTATGAGCATCATTATTCTGTTGACCTCTCTCCAGGAGATTAAATCTCTTTATAAGAGATTCTAAAGTCACATTTTGTTCTTGGAGTTTATCTGAGATATGTCTGAGAGATTCTTGCAGCTGAGATACTGATGATATTAGGATACTAGGATCTTCTTCAAACAAGACTTCCATAAATTCTTCCCCCAGTAAAGCCTCCAGTGCTGCTTCATGCCGCATGGCATCTTCCAAAAGAGAGCTGAAAGAACTGTTGAGGTACTTGATGTGTCGATGAATTTCTTCATCTTTCTTCTTCAAGAAGCTTATGTCTTCTGAAAAAGCCTTAAATTGCAACTGAAGCTGTCTGTTTTCTTCTTGACGGAGATTAAGGGACTGATGGATAGATGGAAAAGCTGAGGAGAGCTCTTCAATTTCATTCCTCAAGAGGTCTCTGAAAATTGACTCTAAGTGCTTCACATCCTTTGAGTTTGATTGGGTGCCTTCAAAGGAATAAGTGACATTCTTTAAATCTTCCTCCAGTACGTCAGTGTCAGAAGATATTCTCTGGCAATTGCATTCCTCCATGTACCTCAAAAGATCTGGATAGTTTTCCCGAAGATTTGAGAGAGTATAGTTGAGCTCTGATATCTGCCTTTCAATTTCTGCTTTGTTTTCTTCCATAATAAGTGATTTCTCCATTAAAGTTACTGTAAGATCGTCTGGCCTATACTTTGAGATATTTTTTTTTAACTCCTTAAACCACCTCTCTAAAACTGCAATATTCTGAAAGGCCACATCTGACTCCATGTAAAGTTCTTTAAGCTGCTTTGCATGCCCTGCCAGAATGTCATTTATTTGTCTGATGGTTAACTGGGTATTTTCATCTTTGGGACCATGATGTGAGGAGAGTTCTGTTAAATTTTTTTTCAAAGTCTCAAATTTATTTTCAAGATTGTTTTGCTCTTGTTTCATGTTTGCTATGCTGTCGTCCAAAGCTAAGAAATGGGACTGCTGTATCTTATGAAACTTCTTGAGCTTTGTGTCAGTGTCTGCCTTGATCATGGTGAGATTATAGTGAATGCTAGCCTGCTGTATTTGCAATTGGTTCTCTATATCTCTTCTCACATGATCAACTTTCGCTACGTTTTCTTGGACTTTTGATTCAAACTTAGTTCCCAGATCCTGGAATTCCTTCTTGGGCACGGAGCTCTCTTGGAGTCTTTCTATGCTTTTCTTGTTGGCTTCCACATCATGGGACAGGTTTCTTACCATGTTTGAGAGGTTCTGTAAGCTTCTGTTGAAGCTTACAAATATTGGGTTAAAATGTTTCCTTAGAAAATTCTCCACATGAGGAAACAGAACTTGCTGCAGAAGCCTTTCCTGTATATCTGTTAACACAGTTAAAGAAAAATAATTTAATTAAATTTAAATTCTGCTTTTGTAACACATCTTAATCTGGACAGGGTAATTCGAGTATGTATTTTTCTATAGCAGCTGACATTTTACTCCCCAAAGTGCGACCATGGGATAAAATTTGACCATGTCAAAAATAGCCTAACTTTAAGTGGAGGTTACTGTGAAGCACATTGTAGCTTTGAGTCTGCAGACAATAACATTGATATGTATTCACTGCCCTATTTAAGCCATAAAAATACTGCATTTTGAAACCCCTGGACGGCAGGTTTGTAAGTGGCTGTTACTGTCCAGTATCACAACGGTTCTTCATTGATGAGCTCATAATGTTCTTTTTATGGTGCTTTCTGTAGTGCACCTTCTACTTCATAAAGTTATACAGCATTTTAACAGCTGAATATTCCAGGCCAGGACTAAATAACTTGAAAAATCTGTGAGGTATTTGTACTAGGTGTGAATTATACTAAGGCTTGATTTATAACTTTAATGTCCAAACCTGAGTGCCTTGAAGTTCACTGGGGACAATAGTCTGTATCATTAGAAGATGTTTCTGCAAGCCAATGGCTCCCCTTAGTAGGTCAAATTTGATAGTTCATTCTTTCCCACTTCTGTATATGACAGGAACAATTCTACACAGAAGGGCTGAATGTTACTTTTTTTTTTTACATACACCAGTCTGATATTCCGCACATAAGAGTATATCGCATGAGTATAAAAAGAGAACAGAAAACAAATAAACTCTGTATCCCCATAGAAGAGAAGAAGCTATAGAAGCAGAATAGTAAGCTAACAAATTTTAAGTATAAGCAACCTCATTATTCTGTGGTTAAAGCATATTCTGAAATTCCAAAAAAGTACAAAGGAATCTGTCTTTCATCTCATTTCCCATTTAAAGTTAGTCTTAAATTTGTTTTGTTCATTTGTATTAGAATTGCGTCCATTTTTGCTCTCTTTGGAAACAATCAGCAGATCAAGGAATATCAGGGTATTTTTGTTTGCAGTTTTCTTTCTGATCTGTATGGATTTGCAGGGCCTATTGGCAGGCTGATAATTCTGCATCAGACCTCTCACCTGAGTTGCTCTGGTTCACTTCTAACACCATGCTTGTACCGTTGTTTTCAAATATTCTCTGTAAGTCACCTAAGTTGCTGACTGCTTGATGAATATCACTTTGAAGATCATCCAGTAGTGCCTCATGATTTTGAATTACTTCCAACATTTCTCTTGAATCCACAGGTGTTGACACTAATCACAAGATTAAAAAAACAAAGTCATGCAACAGAGTGCAGCGACCAGGTGACAGGTATTCCTACAAGACCTCTGAGAACACCTGTGTACTTTTTGCTCTGAAAATTTTGCACTGATGTTTAGGGGGTTGTTGATTTATAGCACCTAAACTCATGGTTTCTTTGCAAAAATTTTCCAACAGTGATGAAAACCTAATATATTTAAATATTAATAGAGAACTTCAGCCACTCTAGCCATGATGGCACTAGAAAAAAAATCTCCCCATGCCGTAAAAATGTTCTGTAATAACTCCTTTCAAACCAAATGACTGAAAGGATAGCAAGGTTTAACAACCCAGAATAAAAGGACAGGATGAAAGAGCAATTGAGGTGTTTCACTAAGGAATCATATGGTGTAAGTGTCATAGCTGACTCTGACTGAGGGGCCCTTTAACTGATGTTATGCTAAATAAATACTCGCTCATTTGAGCTGTAGATTTCAAAGTGTACACTGAGAGTTGCCGAAACTGCTATTTCCCAACTGTGCCATTCTGAAGGCCTCTTACCCTCCAGGGTTACTTTTGACATTTCAATCTAATGTTTTATAAACCTTAAGTCCTGTAAAGCAACTGCTTATTATTCATTCAGTGCTGAGAGCATAATGTGAAGACTCAGGGCTGCAATACTCCACTAAAGCCAATTGCTAGAAGATAGTTAGTAGCACTGCAAGCCACACCATTCCCAGAGGGTAAGGAAAGGTCCTTCTCGGATACTTAGATTGGTAGAATAGAGTGCCTGAGATACGAATCTACGGTACCTCATGATAATAATAATCTCACAGGTACTGGGTAGCTGCTCTAAAATAGCATTTTGAATAGATTGTTTTTCTGGTAAGACATCTGAGCATGGTGTGCTTTCCTGTGAATCTGCTTAGCAGAGCAAGGGGTTAAATATCTGTGCTATTGAAAGGTTTAGCACTCAGTACCAGCTGTCATTCTCACTGGTATTGCTGATGACCAGCCAGCATACACCTTTGAAACTTTTGAATGCTTTGTCTAGAGCATTCGTGTAGTGTTACACCAAAAGCTCTCATTTACAGTAAGTATAGTTGTGTAAAAGCTTTTCCAAATAATGTTTTCAGTAGAGATATTGACAATAGCTTATCATGTTAAAATTGCACATAAAAAAGAATCTTGTTTTCTGATCTGTGACTGAGAGGTAAAAGAACGTCAAAAAAAATAACTTCAAGAACATACTGTGGTTTGAGAATTCCTCTTCTTCCCGTCTTTCAGTTTGATTTCCTGGCACCAGAATAAAATTGGGATCTGCAATTGAGATGCAGTACATCTGTGAAAATGTTTTAGATGCAGAAACTACTACAGTTTAGCGAGGGACCACAGGGCAAATTCATGTGTAGTGTAACTGGTGTGGAGACAGGCTTCTGCATTGCAGGTTTCTCAGGGCAAGAGCATCTTGTCTGGAGAATTTACTTTGCTTATGGTACTGCACTAGCATACAACATTGCATAAATGACAATGCTACATGGGAGGGATGGGGTTTTTTAACTCATGCCAAGTGCCAAGTTATTGCTCCTAAGAAATGAGTCTATTGCAAATATGTACACTTTTTTTTTTTTCTGTGGATTCCTGTCGAAAGATCTCGAAATTCCTCTGCCTTGTTCCATGGCTGCCTTAACTTCCTGATGGCACCAGCTTCAGCAATTGATGCTGTACAAATGAGGACATAAAGATGGAGCAGCTGGTTTTGGTCAACGACTGTAATGAAGGAAAGAACTAAACTAGAAGTACTGTACGTGGTAATAATCTTTGAACATTGTAAATTGCGGCATCACCTTAGAGATAATGCCCTCACCTAAGAGATGATAATACATCACCTAAGAGATGCTGGGGCATCACCTTAGAGATAAATCTGTGAAGAAAAGTTAAACACAGATGAAAACAGGAACTCCTATTTTGTCCATGGAGTCTGTTTCAGTAGGTAGTTAGACAAAGACTCGTGTGAAAATTTTCACACAAGCATTTGATGTCTTATGGTTGCCTTAATTACTAGGGGGAATTACCTGTTAGGGAAATTACCTACCCATTTAATTTTTCCTACTTTTGGAGTATCATTTGCTAAACCATGCCAATGCCATGAAGCACTGTCGTTTTTAAACCACACTATCCTCTCTCTTTTTCACGTAGCAGCTGCATGCAATGTTATTCAGCAGTGCAGAGAGCTGTAGTAGTTTATTGTATATAAACGCTATTGCTACAGCTTCGCTGGAAGCACCAGCCTGGCTGCTCCCCTGGCTACGAGCCAGTATCAGTGCAGCTGGGGTAAGCAGCTGGGGAGGAGGCAGCAATGCAGGCTGGAGGGTGGATGCTGCCTGCCTGGTGTGGGCGTGGATGCCTTGTGATTTCCCCAGCCAGATGCCTTCATCCTGTAAACTGGCCATAGGGGCATTTCACATACTCAACTGTTGCTTTCTGATGTCACCAATTTCTACCTGGAATTCAGCATTCCTAGGTGGACTTGTACATCTGATAGCCCCCCTGGCAAATGAATACCTTTATCTGTGTGTAAAGATTACAGAGGTGCTACTAACAGAAGAATAAATTGCTAATGTTATTAGCTACTAGTTGCAGCTAATTACAATGGCTCCTTGTTTCAAGGTATTGGTGATCTGGGGCATAGCAGATCAAAACAAAAATAAAGCATTGGTTTTCAAAAAAAAAAAAAAAGGAAAAACAAATAGACACACATTTCTTGCCACCACAGGTGGCATTTAGTCATTAATTCTCACACTTTTTCTCCAGCTTTCCTTACCACGCTGTTCACAGTCCTCGCCAATAAATCCAGGGCAGCATTTCCACTCCAAAGACTTCAAAACCTTCTGTTTCACTTGATAGATTGGCTTCAGAGCTGTCCTGTACCTGGGGAGTAAGGGTCTGGGTGTTACAAGTTATTGTCAGCTGGCATCACTTGGGGTAAATTCACTGACTCTGGCAGCAGTCTGGTGCCAAGCATGTCCTAAATGGCTAATGCAGAACATGGTTAATAAATTTTTCATAAACTGTGTCACTGCTGCTTAGTAAAACATTTAGACAGTCCACAGCAAATCTTTTCACCTAAGATTGCTTTTTACGGTCTACAACAGGAGGTGTGTGCACATTCTCTTACACTGCAGTCGGAATGCAACTACTGCTCAGTGAGCAGGGCTCCAGTGGTCTGCCTCACACTCCTGCTGTTCTCCAGGAGAGAGTTTTTTCAAACATGCTGGCACTGATCTGACACAAGTCTGAGAAATGTGACAGATGGCAAATCCGTTTGACAATCAGAAATTCAACTGTAATATTTTTTTGTAATAGCCCTTTGCAATCAAGTTTGGACTGAGCTTTAACTTCTATAATATTCTGATAAATTGTAGAGAAAGTTTTATTTTTAATAGATGTGAAAACGTGTTGGTGAGTGTTAAATACTGTTTCACTTCAAAACTGTGTTGTGATTCAATGCCTGCTGGCTTTAAACATGTATCGGTCCTGGTACCTTAAGGTACACTATTGGCTTTTACCCATACTCTTTGGGCAGCCAGTCCTTCTGAAGGAAGATTAAGCACTTGGGCAGTTGCACATTTCCAAATCCTGCCATGTAAATAGTCTCACTGATGGCCACAGGCAGAGCTTTTTGAAGTTATGCATGTGTATTATGACCTGAAAATAATGGAAAATTACATGGTCTCTTGTTTTTTTCTGAAAAAAACATGTGTGAAGATTTGAAAAATCACTTGGATCACCTTGTAGTGCTGTACTTGATGGCTTGGAAAGGCAGTTGTTTGCCCAGGTTACTTAAAGGCCTGATCACTTCAAGGGATGTAAATCAGACCCTATGCCATTTTGGTATTAAATTGAGTTGGTGCTTTAATTCTTTTTAAAATGTGTCATTAAATACTTCTGAAAATATAATTTAGATACTTCAGAGAAAATTCTGTTGCCTTCGTTGCTTTTATTTAGGATACTTACATGATCTTCTGGCAGTCTGGTGCTCCATTTAGGCAGGGCTGTTGGGAGTTGACAATGTACTTCTCCTTCATGCAGGCTTCGATGTATGTTACCAGCCGGGACTGCATGAAGGAACACCAGTTCCTAGTGGAAGAAAGATATGACAAAGAAATTTGAAGTCTTTTAAAGTGTCTGCTTGTAACAGTGCCAGGGAAGAGTGAGATGCAGAAGGGCCTTCTAATCCCCCCACCCCCAGGTGAATGATGAGGGAAGTGGAAAATGCTTGCCAGCTTCTTCCCCCGCTCCCCAGTTCATTTGTTTTCATTTGGGATGTTTATCTAAGTTTGTTACAAAGGGGTTGATTGTGTGAACTTTGATACATTAGTTCCATTTCCAGTCCTTTCATTTAGCAGGAGAAATTTCCAACTCACGATAACCTGCAGGTTAATGTCACTTTAAATGTCAAATTGCCTTTCTAGGCACGTTGCCATTTCAGATGCCTAATGACTGACTCATCAGGTTGAGGCAGACTGCTTCTGAAAACTTAATCCTACATTAACTCCACTAATAATCAGTGTTTTCCTAAGTATTACTTCAAGATAGTATAGTAACTGATTGAACTTAATTAATTAGACTAGCTTTGAAATAATTTCTCCCATCACCTGCAGGAAAATAATATTGGAAAAAAAATAGGGTGGTTTTCTTGGGTTTTAGTTTTATACTTATAGCAAGGACACATCAGTCTTACTATTTTGGTAAATTTTCCAAGTCAGAATTATTCAGGCATCTATTAATCCTAGAGAGTAGGTCAGCTGATTAATTTTCAGGAGTTTAAAGTCAAGACATGGAAGTGTACTGCTGTTTGAATTTTGATTTTTAAAATCCAAAATCAGAAGTGACAGGAAGTAAGAAGTAATAACTGTAATGGGAAGTGTGGAAAAAATATTATTAGCATCTGCTTAATTAGTAATTGCAATTATTGTTCATCCACTATACATGTATTCAATACATTGTTTCCGGTAGTGTGTTTAGAGAAGTTAACCAGTTAAACACCACAGGATCCTATCACTCTCAATGGAAACTGATGAGTAGAAAAAGGATGTGACAGCTTTGTTTGGACAAAGAAGCTTTAGGGACATAAGGGGTCCCTCTCTCTCACTGTTAAGCTCTGGCTACAAAACCTTCAGAGGAAGAGTTGCATTTTACAGATAATGTGTATTAAAGACATTTCACATGGGTATATATCCCACCCTTGCTGTTATGGCTAATTCACCTTCACTTTCCTAAGTGTCTGTATCTAGGCAGGTGTAAACAGGCTGCCAGGTTCAGTTAACCTGACTGGTTCCTGTCCTGGGAAATGGAAGCAGGGATTGGATTTAGTTTTTCTTTTCAAGTGGAAATGCAGTTTTTGAGGGATATGGGTCTCTAGCAGCTCAGCCTCAGTGGTTTAGGCTCTGAAGCAGTTGACCTTCCATAGCCTGTGCCATCTGGGCATCCGACAGGCAGCAAACTGCTCCATCTTCCCCAGGGACCCATGAAACCCAGATCTTCTCTCTGCAGGAGGACCCATGGCTCTTCCAAATATCCCCTGGTGCTTGCTGGGCTGGGGTTATTAGCTATTCTAAACCAAAACATCAGAGTCCACAGTTTAAATCACAGTCTTGTTCTCCAGATGGGAAGACTGGCATGAAATCAGTTGCAAGAAAGGTTTGAGGTCTTCATCACTCCCTCATGGTAAAGCACCTGCAGAGGAAAAAGCTCTCTAATGGTCATGAAATTAGCTGTCCTGGTTGAAGACATCTCAGCTAATGGTTGTTTTGGTTTTTTTTTAATGTTGTTCTTCCTGATACTGCCCTTGTCAATTCAGTACTCAAAAGTTTGTCACTGGAAAGTTTGAATGCCCAAGAGTAAATCTGATGAGTGAGCAGGTGCTATTTTCACATGATTTGGGCTTTTCCCCGCTCTGTCTGGCCTCTCTAGGGGTCTGCTGTTCTAGAAAAGCACACAGCATCTTCGCAGCTGTTACTATAAGCCTTGGAACTTGCTAATACCAATATGTGCGCTATATCTGCTTAAATGAAGCCTGGAGAAAAACTGGAAATCATGTTACATGCCATTACACATACTATTAATTTCCTTTCTTTTAGGAAATCAACACTAGTTTCTCAGAAAAAAAAGTAATATCAGGCCTTACACAGTACTGACCATGTCAGCTGGGGTATTTGGAGACATCAGGAGGTTCTTGTACCCCATGAGTTTGTCAGAGCTTGTGTTATAATGGAGTAGAGCGTTGTATGAGGGAGTGAGCTGTGTCTGATGAAGAGGAGCTGAACTTCAGGCAGTATATTTTTAAATGGGAACACAGGAACCAAATCTCTGATAATCAGGGTATATGGAAAAAGTTTGCCCGTCTCAGAGAGCTGCAGTAGCAATGGGGAACTGAGTCCTCCACCAAAGCAGAAGCTGTGGCTACAGTGGCCGGGTGTCCAGAAGGGGAGGAAGCTGCAAGGAAGCTGGAGACAGCAGGAGCAAAGGGCAGACAGCGTGGGCTAGCTGGGAACAGTTCAGCAGGCTTGCTGGAACACAGACAGCCTTTTTTTCTCCCCAGTTTCTTAAGAAAAATGTGATTCCAATTTCAGCAAACATTCTTGCAAGCAACACTCTTTGCCTCTTAGAAGCAGGGGCAGGAATGTGGCAAAGCCTGCGGTGCTGGCAAGGGGCAAGTGGGCTGCTGCAGCCTCGGTTGTGATTTCAAGCCAAAACAGCTGTTTTGAGGAGTTGAAGTTTTAAGGCCTTTGCAAGTAACAGGGAATGTTTGTGCCTGTTAACTATGGGAGTCTTGTTTCCTATGGGACTGAATGAGAAGACAAACCCTCAAGTTTTCATTAAGTCATTACTCTTAAAGAAACAAATGGTCTGCTTGTGTCAACAGGCAATACAGTTAAAGTCAGCCGACCAGGACGTGTGCCCAGGCTGACGCCTGCCCCTGAGGTGTGCACAAGTCTGCCAGGCTGTGTAAGGCTGTGCCTGGTGTAAGATTAATAACTCTGAAACAGAGACCTGGTTTGTACTTGTGTTTAGGCTGTCCTCTCCCGTGTGCCCAGCAAGCAATGGCTGGGAGTGGTTTTCCCCCCTTTTCAAATCCTCTCTGCTTCTTTCCTGGGGAAATAAAGTGCCCGGGTGCTGCTGCTGGAGCTGACAGGCATTGTTGCTAGGTGCAGTGTCTTGGGTCTGCCCACGGCATGCCTGCCAGATCCAGTCTGCTTTCAGTGTGGAAACTTCCTTTTAAAATAGGATTCTTTGGCTGTAGTGTTTTGTTCTTTCCTAATAAAAACAATCCACGCCCCATGAATCATCATCTGGGCTGATTTGTTTTTCCCACCATACACAGCTCCCAAACATGTCCTTTGAGTCATGTAAGCCATACAAATCTAAACCAAATGTTTGCATGCATCAACACGTGTGTGAGCAAGAATGTGGCACTATGGGACTGTGAGTGCTTGTGCTGTATGGCACACGTAAATGTGTACACACATTTGATAGAAAATACGAGGATTCCTTTTCAAAACCCGTTAATGTGTTGGAGGTATCCAATGGGCTTCCCACTTGTAGAAATGGGTTATGTTATATCAGAAATTGAGTCAGTAGTTGATCCCAACTTGATGCCTACTTTGGACAGTTATTAGCATTATGCAGAATGAATAGCATGAAAAAAGGGGAATTTGATAGACTCAGTAAAAACTTCCTATAATGGTGGTCACATTTCTTTATGTCCATTTTTCTTTGGTGTCTGCTCACTAGTTCTCTCTCACTTGATCTTAAAAGCTTATTTGTGGGGCTGAAGGGCTAAAAAATGTCATGGTTTGGTTTTAATCACAAAAAATTTTAGTGGTTTAGAATTCCATGAAGCTTATAAAAATTTATTCTTTCATCAAAGGAACAAGGCCTATCTCTCCCATCTGTAGTAAGCTGCAATATAGATACATTGCCCAAAGATTAAACATTTATTGCAGTATTTTTGCATGTCTTGTCAAATGTTTCCTTTAATAAAACTTTGCTATCTGTAGCTAAAAATACTCTTTAACTGTATTAACCTTGAGGGAAAATATGTCATTCTTTAACGTTAAGTGGAACAATGTAAAGACTTAGAAAGGCTTGATCTAATGTTCGGTGAGGTGAGCAGGAATTCTGCAGGCACCAGTGGGCTCTGAATCAGGCTATGAAGTTTCAAAGAGCTGCTCGTTCACAAAGAGCACTTTCTTTATTCAGCTGGATTCTGGAACACAGCAGCTTTGTATTCTGCTTCTGTGTTTTTCCCCCTCTTTGTAATTATGTGGCTTCATTCACTGAATATATAACCAACCTAATACCCTCTGCTTTTATTCTCTTTAATACAGTTTCCTTTTGATTGAAGCTTCTGCTGCCAAGGAGAGAGAGGAGTAGAAAGAAGTTGCTCATGTGAGGAGAGCAGAAGAGCTTTCTCTTCAGTCTGGTGAATGATAAACTTTATCACAACACTGCAAGTTAGACCAACACTTGAGGGAGCCATAGTAAATTCAGGGCTACAGATATTTCATTTGTTCAGTTGCTTTTCCTGTTCTATGTTCCAAGCAAATTAATCTTTTTTTTTTTTTAACCAGGAAAAAAGTATGTGAATAATTTTCTTTGCTAGGCTAGGTGGCTTTTTTCCCTAGGCTTTATTCTAATCTCCTTATTGAACAGAGTCTTCACATGCATCCATCAACTTTTGCCTTATTTTGAAGCAAGGGAATTCTTCTGTCTGAGGTTAAATTCATCTGATGACAAAGCATTCTGTATTTAAACAAGATTCAGCAAATTTAGGTTAGCTCAAACTCCTTTTATTTAAACCTTTAAGGTCTTTAAACCGAAAACTGACCTTAAACAGATTTTTTTCTTGTGTTGGGTAATACTTCTGTTTTTATTGAAACATAGCAAAATGCAATCAGTTCTATCTCTGATTCTAGGATTTGGCCAGGCCACCTTGTGTCATAGCAAGCAAAATAAAACCCAGAGAACCAGGAGATAAAGTGGGATGGTTGGTCTGCAGTAATTGTCACTCTGCTTGGATGAATATGTGGTAGTCTCTTTTTCATACACTGCTACACTGACAATTGCAGCATGACAGTGAGTGTGAGTAATGCCCCCCAGCTCAGCTAGGGACTTACTATATTTTTCTGAGTTACATGGTCTCCTGGTGGGCTCTGCAATGCATAATTTTAGATGCTTCCTAGGTCAGTGGAATTTTTGCCTGAACAAAAGCTTCAGGATTTCAGGACATCATTTTTTCCATAAGTTTTGTCATTCCTTTGGTTGTACTAGTACAACTGAGTTGTCCTTCACATAAATTTCCTCAGGTTTCTATTCTCAAGGAAGCCAGTTTCTATAATTACTTTGAAAAATCCTGTCCAGCCATACCTGTGACTACCACTGGACAAAATGCAAAACTTGTCAGGTCCACAACACTTTTCTATACAGTGCAAAAGGCACCAGATAAGAAATTACTGCTGCTTAAATGTGCTACAAAATGACAACAGAGGACTATGTTCTTCTAACTTGAGCAATTTTTCATTGTCTTGTGCAGAATGACTCCTGATTTATACCAGTTGGTGCAGAAAAAAAAGAATGAGGCTTTAGCTGTGGAATAATCTATGTTCTTTTTTTCCTTTCAGTGCAAAATTCTTACAAGAAAAAGCAGCCTTGATTAAACAGCGGTAAACTACCACATTTAAATTAATCTAAACTAGGACTACGCACATCAGTTTCAAGACAGACGTATCTTCTAAGTAATTTTGGAATGCAGAAGGTGTTGAGCTGTTGAAAAATGTGCTGGTTTGCTGAGGGAACAGGTTGTTCTGGAGGGTTTCTAATTAGCAGACAGCGAGTGATCACTGGCAGTCTTTCAGTGAATGCTCCATCTCTTCCAGAGCAGCCAGCAGCCCTGTATTACCATTAGACAGCAGAAACTCTCACATTTCTCCATCTTTCCCCTCAGACGGGTAGAGCTCGCTCTCAGGCAGGGTCTGGGACCTTCCGGTGACTCATCCCACAGCACCGTGGTTTTCCACTGGGGTTTAAGGTAGACTGGTTGATTTCAGGTTTACTTTAGCAAGCTGGGGTGACAAGAGTGGCACTGGTAGTTTCAAATATGTGGATTTCCATGTGGTGCTGGAAGACTCCCAGAGCCCTGGGTAGTGCTGGTTGAATGCCACTGTTATTCCAACAGTAGTGCCCTGTTATCAGTTGGGACTTGTCCTGCAGAATGTCCTAAAAATGTAGTGCAGTGAAGGCTTTCCGAGCAAATCCGGTCCTGAACCTGGAGCCTTGCTGGGAGCAGGAGCTCAAGAGAAAGCAGGACTGGCTGGGAGTTCGTTCTGAGCCAAATCCCACCGCTGTATAGGCTACTTCAGGGAGATAAGTGCAAGAGGTTTTCCCTCTTCAAAAACATCTACAGCTGTTATCTCATTTATATTATCCTCCCCACAACAGAAGCTCTACAGTCCATTCAGAAGGTAGCATACATGTGGATTTCATCTTTTGATTCCTGAAGACTTAAGTTCACCTCTAGTATAGCATGCTCACCTTTGTCAGACCTCGTCTTGAAGCAGGAATCACAGCCAATGGCCACCTACTAGGACAGCTGTGCTGATGACAGTAAGTCAAAAATACATGGGAAGACGAGCTTCCCAGACAGCATGCACCCAGAGTGCAGACAATATGCAACAGGGTTTGCCCTGATCATGTTTTGGGCAGAAGTTGGCAGAATTTTGTTCAGTGTTGGCCACCAATCACTCATTGAAAGGGTACAGACCTGCATGAGTAGGAAGGTGTTGGATCCACATGGTGATGGGGCTGATGGTGGTTCTGTGGCTGTGCTAAAACAAGAGGTCTCTTGCCATCTGCTGGAAGAATGAATTGCTGCTGCTTCCACTAATGAGCTGTGAAATAAAACAATCCTTTGGACACAGAGGGTTTGATAACTCCTGTATCACATGCAATGAAGCTGTGTCATTTGCATCAAACATGCTAATAGGGAGCCGTTGCACCTGCAGCCGTGCAGCCCAACAAGAGTCAAATATTAGAGAATTTCCTTAAGTCCTGAAAGGAGCCAAGTGCCTAATTTTGATAGGAAACCATTGCTTCTGTTAATGAACTTGGCACTGCAAAAGCCTATTGTTAAGCACTCAATGGCCATTCCACTAGTTTGCAGGATGTCAGGGGCTGAAGATCACATTTTGCTGCATTTCATCCAAACCTGTTTTATTTTAAGCATATGTTCTGTGCCCCCTTGTTGGGAAATTTCAGTGTCCCATAAGCTTCCTAAGAAAGTCCCTGTCTAGTTTTGAAGAAATAATGAGTCAGTGTGAAACGGATCTTAATTAAATCAATGGATGTTTTCCTGTAAAAGTGGACAAGAAAAATAAGCTGTGAAGATTGGGCATTGTTCTGACTTTCCCTAGACTATGGGGTTTTCTCTGCTTGTCTACACTTCAGAGGATAGTTCTGTATTTTGACACCCTGAGTAATCACAAAAAGAGGCCTGCTCCTTTGTGGCTATCTCAGTGCCCAATTAGAGGAAGAGGCGTGTGTTTCAGTGAGATAACAATGCACCTGGCTGACATCAGGAAGGCTTCCTCTAATCAAGGGTGACTTCACAGTATCATGTGTCCAAACCTCAAAATATGTTAATGCAATTAAGGATTTACTTATGATGAAGATTTCTGCCTTTTTTTTCTATTTATAGTTCAGGTGGTGGAGTTTGGGGATTTGTTCTGTTTGGTTTTTTTCTTTTATTTTTGCAGGCATGTTGTAGTTTTAAGAAAAATCCCAGTTGACGACAGGCTGAATGTGTGTTTGTGAATTAAAGAGAAAGAAGGAAAACTAAACCACTTACCTAACTGGAGGGCAAATCCAAAACAAGGGCTACTTGGCTATTATTACACTTTTGGAAAGACAGAGAAGTCCTGAGAGACTTTGCCATAGATAGGTAAACCGTCTGTAGTCGCTCTACTCCTTCCCATTTCATCACCACACTCCATTTCTCCCTTACTGGGTGAGCCATCCATTGGGGGACAAATTCTGTCAGTGTGGTTCCTTAGGGGGAATGTCAGAAATAGGCTCTGCTTTTCCCAAGATTATTTTTAACCTGGAATGCTAAAACAAATGCTAATACCGTCCAGCAATTTCACAGTACAGATCTCTTTGTGTACTTGTGCTTTCATTTCCCTTTTCAGTTCTGATGGAAGTTCTGTTATTCATGGATCCATTTACCTCAGCCATAGAATAAAATACCTTAAGTCAATCTGATCAGCTCATATGAGGTACAGCTGCTGGGGAGAAAAGGGGGAAAAAAAAAGGTGATTCCCTTTGGAAAATTTTTCTCTTTTGATAGTTTTGAATTTGTAAGTAACATGTACAAATGCTTGTCCACTTTGTTTGCTCAGATACAAGCAACAGATGAGATATTAAGCTGTTGCCTAGCTCTTCCTCTAAAGAATAGCTGAAACTGCAGGATTATTATGTACACATTTCTCTTTTTAAAAAAGTCACCTAAAGGTGAATGACTTCTTCTAACTGATTTTCTTATTTTAAAGCTTTTATTAGAATAATCTTGTTATTCTGACAGGAATTCATTAGTAAAGTAGTATATTTGACTGGGATCTATGAGTCATTTCACCTTACATGTTGAAACAAAAGCCAAAGTCTGACTAATTGCCTTGGACATTAGTCATGATGGTCTCAATTATTCAAATAACTGCAATAAGAAAAAATAATACTATACATTTTTTTAAAAACTAAGAATATTTTGTAAGAACTGGTATTCCTAATACATAGAGGGAAAATAGCAAGAGGTTGGAAAAAAACACATAATTATTAGAAAATTATGAGTGTGAACACTTTGTCTCAGAGACAAAGTTACCACAGAGTTTGTTTGTTTTTTTGTTTCCTTGTTCTGAAAATAAAGTATTTTGTTATTTCAAAAGCAAACTAGAACTGGGACAAAGTCTTGGTAGAAAATTATTCTCGACTACCTCGGGCTTCTTTATGACATGCCTTTATCTCCCTATATCTGTTAATACCTGATTAACTCCTCATGCTTTTCTTCCTGCTCCCCTCTTTAGAGATATATGACCAGTCCTTCAGTGTTTTTTCCAGGGCATGTGTCACACTTGTAGGGAGGAAATACCAGATTCATGACAACTTCTTGTCTGTGCATGGCAGGGTACTCCAGCCGTGAGCACCTGACATACACTCAAGGATGTCAGGCTCTGAAGGTACATTGCCTCAACCTTTTGCAATGACTTTTAGAATCTGGAGTGCTGTTACAGGGGAGCGTGCTGTCCTTTCTTGTTTGCACTCTCTCCTCTCATTTTTTGACATAATTCTTCTCAAAGTCTCAAATTTCTTTCATGAGATGTACCAGCTTCTTGGGCTTGTGTGCACTAGAAATGCAATAGCTCTAGCAAAAGAATAAATACCATAAAGCTGCTGCCAGGCTGGATTTTGATTGCCTGTAGTCATCAACATAGCTTTATAATTGGGAGGAACGTTATGATTTGACTCATCATGCAACTATCTCCACAAAAGGAGGATGTGTTTCTCTTCTTGGGAGGAAATTAGGATGAGTAATAGCTGATGCTGAACTGAATTACACAAGCTGGTGCTGGACAACGTTATATAGCAAAGGAAGAAATCCCCATTAGGACAGTATGTTACAGCATCTTGCTGACCTATGCATGTATCCTTTTGCACAGTTGAATTTTCACAGTACTCATAGCTTTCAAAATGCTTTTGCATTTCATTGAGCAATCAAATTATTACCACCTTGCTGTATAATGAGAAAGTCCAGAGTACCACTTACACTTTGTTTTTCTTTCTCTGACAGTGTCTGAAATGCATTAACCACGAGCTGTTGAATTAACAGTGCTTGTTGTAATCAAAACCTACCCATCAGGAAACTGGAAGTCAACACTTACAGGCTTTAGGTTAACGGTGGGAGGTGCAAGTTTGTGGGAAGATGCAGTATGAAGGACAACAGGGTATTAATACACTCGCCATGCTACATGCAGAAGGGAAGCCTTAATTTTACATGTAGATGAGATTAGAAAGAAGATTGCATGCTTTACTTTGCATGAAAGGGAAGCACAACATGAGCAAGGTTTTATGGTCTCCTACCACCTCCCTTTTTTCCTTTCCTCAAGAGCATTTACAGGGAAAAATGCCACGGCATCCTGAAGCACTGAGCTGTGAACAGCACTCACTGTGCTGCTGCTTCAGCTCTCCCGAACAGGGCTCTGCAGAACCCATCCATCAAGGCCATAAAAAATTCATTCACTGTCCTGCATGGTTTTCATCTATTTTAAACATTTAGAGACCTACTTATGTGCCCTGTAAAACTTAGAGAAATCATAGTGTTTGGAAATCTTTCCCGTGAAAGCCTTCTCCAGTCAGGATGGCTACTCTTCTGCTATAGAGAAGCATTTCACTGTCATTAAAACCTTTTGGAGAGTTGAATCTGTAGTCATTTTCATGCTTATTTATTGTTCCTTACTTTGCTGTATTTACCCCTCACTATTTTTATTTTTCTAACATCCTGACATTTCCAAGGCCCAAGTCTGCAGCCAGGCACATTCTGATGATGGGCAGAGGTTGCCATGGTCAGCAAAAATAATCAGCATTGTTTTGTGATGAGAAAAAGTCAGTAAATTAATATTCTCTACTTCTGCTTTGCCAGAAATAAAATTTTGTTTTATGATGCTACAGCAGAACTGGAAAACTTCACATCTGCCAGGTGTCCCTAGACCCCTAACCCCATTCTGCCATCTCGAACCAAACAAAGACCTGGTCCCATCTGTGGTTTCATCCTCCACAAGCAATCCAGCTTTCTGTTTCTGTAGTTAAAACATTTAAGCCCCTCCTGTTTGGATATACATTGATCCCTAAAATCTAATGTATTTTAATGAGAAACCAATACTGAAAATGGTCCTTTATCACCAGGATATAAAGATACCAGCCAGGATTCACTGTCATTACGTGTAAGACAGACACATTGGGTACTTACCCATTTCGGGACTGTGAGCTTGCAGCTTCAAAATCCTCTCTCTGTTCCTGATGTGAGGAGATCACACTTGAAGGGTAATCTTGAGTATTGTCCCTTGGCCCTTCTGCCTCCCAGTAACCTTCCTCACGTGAGAGTGGAGTCAGCTGGGGGTAAGCAGAGGTGTCATAAATTTGTGGCTTTGAGCTGTGTGCTGAGCCACCATGATATCCATGATGGTCTGAGTGTTTGACCAGCTTTGCCAACCCTATTGTATTACAGATGAGCAAAAGCTTCACTAGCATTGTGGGTTTTCCCCCCCCCAGATTACACCTGTCTCTTGTTCTCTTCTCTGAAGCTCAGCCTGGATTAATTCAGGAATGCCCTGGCAATATTCTTTAACTGGAAAGTTTGATGAAGGAAGGGGAGGAAAGGAGAAAAAAAAAAAAAAAAAAGAGAGAGATTTGTAACAAAGAGCGGAAAAAGCTTTCGACCCTCCCAGCTACTGTGGAAATGTCCGTGGCTAGTGAACAATGTGAGTCTGGTTCCTGTGTGGGATTCAAACGTCTCTGACAGAGGGGGGAAAAAAAAGGTGGTATGAATATAGCTTATTCAAGGAACTTCTGAGCTTGGCTGCCTTCTAAACTTATCTGTGAACAGGAACTTGGCTTTTATCAACTGCCTTCTCCCTCAGGCACAGGAAAAGGATGTTAGCTTAAAGGAAAGGAAGAGAAAAGAAAGGAAAGAAAATATTGAGTGCTGTAACAGAGTCTCATTCCAGTGCCAGAAAATGTCACAGACCTGCTTACTCCACTGTCTGCACATGGGGTTTTTTCTACAATCTAAAGGCTGAAGTACTCTGGCTTTAGCAGCAGAATATTCGTGGTATGTACAACAAATTATGGGCATGAAGGGATTCAGAGTAAATGCACAGCAAAAAACAGCTTACAAACATCCATTTTTGTGTGGCCTTTGCAAAGTAGTTCTGTGAGTCATACTCTGTTCCCATCAAGGTTGAAGATTTTCATGAAGGAGTCTTTCAGAGAGGTCAGGATCGTTGAGCATTTTTAAGAATGTCCATTTGGGTTGTCATCTCTGGATGTCATGCCTAATTTTTTTCTGCATTTTTAATTAATGTTACCAAAAAAAACTTGCCAAGAGCTGCTGTGAAGAGCTACCTCCGTCACCACTTCCTAATAATAATTAAAAAGAAGAATAAAATGAGGGAGAATGACATTCCACTGACAAAACAGGTGGGGATTCTGGTGCAGGACTGCTACATCATTTCTCAGTTTGAATTGTGAGATGTGCAGCCCAAAGTTCATCAAGTCCTGCAGCGCATTAACTGTGAAGCTTTTCTGGAGTCATTCCAATGCCAACTGGAAAACAGAGGATAAAATCTCTCTAGGATTTTGGAAGGCCCTGTTATCAGAGGCTGCGGATTTGCATCTCCTTATCACTGGTTGAATCTGGACCCCTCTCTTTCTGATTGCCTCTCTTTTGTGCTTAATTGAAGAACTTAGAAAACTGCAGAACTGCCCTTACTGACCCATGACAGAAACCGATGTGCAAGAGCATTTCAGCCCTGCAGCAGCAATGGAAGCATGTAGGGTAAAGCAGAGAGAGATTTTGATAATTTGAAAGGCAAAACCTGCTCTTGCTGTTATAGTCACTTCTCCAGGGAGATGAAAACTCAAGTTCTGGACTGAAGACTGAAAGAAATAAGCAACTTCCCTCTGTTCCTTCCTGCTGCTTTTATTTCAGCATTGTGTGCATCCTGCTATAATGCATGTTCATGTGTGAATATTTGGTGTGCCACGTTTCACCCATAAATGTACCTTTCTTACAAGCAACTTAGGATGTGACCTAAGCATTATCTTTGCTTACTTAATAAGACCCATTATTGGGAAGGAACTGAAACAAATATGAGACAAAACAAACAACAGGCTTATAACCTGAACTGCTGTGTGATTGTGGCTTGTCAAAAAAGAGATTTTGTGCTACAGATTTTGAAGTTGTCCTACTTGTGACCTACTTTCAAACCCTTTGGACTTGTCTTTAAATATATACCTTTCCAGTTAGTCTTAACTCATCTTTTAAGCCTCTGTTCTTCATGGATGTGATGCCTCCCAAGTGGTGGGGCAATGTTTCTCTGCTGCCCTCCCAACTCTGAACACCTGCTGCTCCTTCAGGTGCAAGAACCCATTCCCTGTGCCTTTGTAACAATGATGCCTATGAGGGCAGCAATCAGGAGGCAGAGATTGCTCAGCCATTTGCAAGTTAATAATTTAGCATGACTTTTTGGTAGCAGTTATGAAAGATGTTAAAATATTGAGCGTGCGGGGACTGACGTCTCTTTCCTTGTGATGTCCGTAGCAAAGGAAGCTGCGGTGAACACATGGAAGGCATGATTCATTCAAAGGACCTTCCTCACTAAACACTAGTTCAGGTTTCTGTCTAGGAGATGTTCTGGACTGGGGTGTCTCAATAGCATATTCAGGTTATACTGCTGGCTCCTAACATGAGATTTATTGGCAGACTGAGCTGTAAGTTTTCTTGCTATAACATCTGTAGAGGAACAGGTATGAGGAGTTTACCTGTTTAGGAACAAGATACACCACAGCCTTTCTGCTTTTTTTTTTTTAATTGAGCTGGTGCCTCATGCCAGGGAAAACAGACATACGCAGTCATTTGCTCATTGCTTTCTGAGGTCAGACTCTTCTAGGAGGTGCTTTCTAGATGAGAAAGGCATCTGTGCACCAACTAACATCAACAGATATCTATCCACTTTTCAGCTGCCCAGTTTAGGCTTGGTGTACCTTACGGAGATGGGTACCACTGCTGGAATGGAAAAAAATGGATGAGATTAATCATATTTAAAGCATCATTTGGGAAATGATAGGTGTTTTAACAAGAGCAAGTGTAGAGTCTTGCATCTGGGCAAGAACAACACCAGGTTCCAGTATAAGTTGGGTACTGAGCTGTTGGAGAGTAGTGTAGGGGAGAGGGACCTGGGGGTCCTGGTGGACAGCAGGATGACCATGAGCCAGCACTGTGCCCTCGTGGCCAAGAAGGCCAATGGCATCCTGGGGTGTATCAGAAGGGGGGTGGTCAGTAGGTCAAGAGAGGTTCTCCTCCCCCTCTACTCTGCCCTGGTGAGACCGCATCTGGAATATTGTGTCCAGTTCTGGGCCCCTCAGTTCAAGAAGGACAGGGAACTGCTGGAGAGAGTCCAGCGCAGAGCCACAAAGATGATGAAGGGAATGGAGCATCTCCCTTATGAGGAAAGGCTGAGGGAGCTGGGTCTCTTTAGCTTGGAAAAGAGGAGACTGAGGGGTGACCTAATTAATGTTTATAAATATGTGAAGGGTGAGTGTCAGGAGGATGGAGCCAGGCTCTTCTCTGTGACATCCAGTGATAGGACAAGGGGCAATGGGTTCAAGCTGGAACATAGGAGGTTCCACTTGAATATGAGGAAAAACTTGTTCACATTGAGGATGACAGAGCACTGGAACAGGCTGCCCAGAGAGGTGGTGGAGTCTCCTTCTCTGGAGACATTCAAAGCCCGCCTGGATGTGTTCCTGTGTGATCTGATCTAGGTGTTCCTGCTCTGGCAGGGGGATTGGACTAGATGATCTTTCGAGATCCTTTCCAATCCCTAACATTCTGTGATTCTGTTACTCCCAAAGTATACTTGAAACCGTGTCAGAAAGTGATGTGATAATAGTGTTGTAGAGATGTTTGGAGCTGCCCTGATACTTCTCAGAAGTTTCTAGTAGTTCTCAGAACAGCTAGCCAAAAAGAACCACCCCCACTTTTTGGCAACTAAATTTGGGAGGCATCAGCTATTGTTCCTCCACTCCTGGTCTCCAGTCTTTAGTGGCTTTTTTTTCCTGCGCCCTTATTCATTAAAATACTGTTTCCCCAAGAATTTCTGAAAAATACTTCTTAAAACTATTCAAACTAGTCTTCAGACTTCAAACAACTCTTGAAAGAGTTGATATTGCCAGTTACACCAAAGTCAAGGTATGCCCTGGGGTTGTCCAGACAACTGTGGGGCTTCTTCTTGCCTTGTCTGGAAACTAATCATTTCCATTAAACACAGCTCTTAACCCACTCCAGTGTTGCCCACCCTGAGAATTCAGTGTTCCATTTGCAATTCCGTAATTGAGTTGTCAAATACCATCATGGTCTTCTAGATAATCTGCGTAAAATGTAAAGTCTCATCTTGGCCCCTTTCTGTTTGTTTGGAGTCAGAGCCCTGCAGCTACAGTTGGATGGGAGGCCAGTGACCACAGAGTAAATGGGGCCAAACAATACATTTGATAAGTGGCTTGTACGTACTTGGAAAGCAACTGCGCTGGCTGTTCCATTTGGTGTCTCTCTGGAGGAAGAGCCCTTAGAAATTAAATTTTCAATTAATAGATTCAGATTTTTTGTTTGTTTCTTTTGTATCTTGCCATATTCACTGCCTACTCTGTAATGCTTTTAACTGTAGACTTAAATTCAGAAACTGTGTGTTTAAAGGGGAAAAAAAGCCTTATAAAAATGTTTAAAAAAACCAAGAAAATCTGGAATTACTTTAATAAGCATGTGGGAATTATTTTAATAAGCATATGTTGCTTTAGATTCATATATCCCAGTTTCAAATCTCTCAAGCAGAATGAGATTATGAGTTCTGTTGATAGCTGCACAGCAAAGGGATAACTTCTCATTCAGCCTGGGTTTTCAGATCCAGAAAACGCTGTCTCATCCCTGCGTGCTGCCGGTGGGCGCACCTGCAGCCCTGGCACGCCTGGCGCAGCGGCTCCAGGGGAGGGGTTGCTGGGCTGGGGAGTCGTTCCTTTCGGCAGTTTGCCCTTCAGAGGAGGAACATGAATTCTTGTTGACTCTATTTTTATTGGTTTGCTGAAAAGCTATCAATATTCAGTATTCTGCAGCAGAGATCAGTCACAAAAGACCACCGTGTCCTGGAGCGCTGCTCGCTCTGTGCGCCTTTACACGGCTTCTGCGCCAGCCCGCGCCGGCCCTGCTCCGGCGGGGAAATTACTCATTAGCTATGCAAACGTGCATGCAGGGATTCGAGTCTTAAGCTGTTTGGCAAGAGGATGTCAGAAAGAACTGCTTGTTTTCGTTAGGGCATGAAGATGAATTATCTGAGACAGTTCTCCCTTTTGCATTTTGAAGTTTTCATAAGGAGGTGGGGGGGAGGGTAGGAATTTCTGTTTATGTAGAGCAAGGTTTGATCCTGTTAATGTTAGTAGTATTCTCCAAACAAAAACTTCCTGAACAAAGGATATTTACCAGGCACAAAAGTAGTCTGTCTTTCCTTTCCTTACCTGTCTTTCAAACATCATATACTATTTATATACTTCAATAAATATGACCAAATCCCCCTTCTTTCATTCAGCAAGATGGCTTTGTCAGCTCTTCATCTCCAGCCTAAATTCATCAGTAGAGGACAGGTTAAGGTTTTGTGTGCGCAGAATAACTTGCAGCTGTGAAAATTAAAGAGAGAAGAGACACAAGTTAAGTAAAATCCTGTTTAAATCTGTCACAGACACAATGAAAAAGACAGTAGAAGAAGGAAATGCTGATTTATGCTTTGCATTGTTTTCTTTCCCTTGCATCTGTGCTTTGGGAATAGGTAGACTTGAGTTAGTCTTGTCTTGCTAGTATTCCTGAATTACTGGCAGGTATTGCACGGGCCTAATTCCAGATACTGGCAACCAACACCCAGAGAGAGGTTTGGGCACGTGAGAGGTGTGGAACTGCACCTTTCAGAGACTCTCCAGAAGTGTTATGCAGCAAGAGACTCAGTGGACAAGCCTGAAGTAAGACTTTAAATGAACAACAGTTGGATGGTTTGTCACTGCACCGATCAAGATGAGGCTTCCTTTTGGTATTATGTAGATCAGATAAATGTTTGTGAGATATGAATTTGTTTACAAAGTGATATGAATGAAACTCAATTAAAAAAAAGGAAACTTATTTTCCCCAGTGTCCCAACGTACGTAATAGAGAAAAACAGGTTGCTGCCAGCTGAGATGGGAACTTGGGTCCTCTGAATTGCCCATTGGAGGAGCTTCTCTTCAGCTGCTGATTATGTTATACAAGGGGAAATTTGTTTTTCGGGCACAGAGTTGAGATGCTTGCAAAATCTGAAAGCCAAGGTTGCTTATGTTAACTCCTGTTGTTAGGTTCGCCTGAGGCAGGATTGGCAACAAATCAGGACTGAATCCTCTGCTCAGAACAGAAAGAGGGTACCACAGTTGCCATGGGGTGGCAAATGTTCAGAAGCCATTATTGATGCTTGCCCTGTGTAGATTACCTACAATGTTGTCTTGGATCTAGAGCTTTCCTAAAAGGGTTTAAAGGTAAAACAATGCCTGTGCAAACTGCCTGCTGCCTTGGGAGTGATCCAATGGCATTTAAGTGCTTCATATGAGCTCTTTCTGAAGGTCACTGGGAGAGGAGAACGCAGGAAAGGAATATCCCACTTGAGTGCCAGCTAATTCAATCTGGTGATGATTCATGTTTCACATCCCAGGATGGCTTGATATTTCATGTATTTGTTACCTTTTATAGCAATGCAAAATATGTAGAATTCAATTGTACAAAATCACAATAACAGAACAATAGCTTAAAAAAATCAAAATATACCTCTCTCAGCCTTGTCAGCCTGGGCATTCTCTTGAAAATACCAGTAAAACCCATAACCCTGGGAAGCTCTGGGCTCTGCTTTAATGCTCTTTAAAAGCCTAGTAAATGGGCCTTGTAGCAGTTCCCAAACACGGTAAATTCACTTTTTGCCAAACATAGTAAAAACAAGACTCTTGCTCTGTTCCTAATGAAATTAATGGGGGTCTTGCAACTGACTCCAAGAGCAGCTAGGTTAAACCACTGGTGGTATGGCACAAGATGCAAATTTAAGAATACACTGGGAGCAGAAATGAGCACCAGCTGTGTACTATGGATAGTGGTCAATCAGCCACCTAAAGAAAATTGTGAAAGATGGTAAGGAAAACTTCACTCCTTGCTGCAACAGTCTAGAGCAATGAGAGCTCTTACAGTAATTGGTATGTTGTGATTGCCTTCCTCTGAATCTTGCACTTTTTAAAATTAATGATTGATAAATTTATTAGTCTGTCAGAGATTCGTCTCCTCTACATTCAAATGAAAACTTGTACTTCATTTATAAGTAAGGAAATGCATTAATGAGAAAAAGATTCAGAAATCTGTGTATTATTTTCCAGATTAACAGTCTTTCCATTGTTTCTGTGTGGAGTAAAAAACACTCTCAAAAACTAAAGAAACATTCTTGCTTCATAGAATCACAGAATGGTTTGGGTTGGAAGGGACCTTAAGGATTGTCTATTCCAACCTTCCACTAGAGCAGGTTGCTCAAAGCCCCATCCAGCCTGGCCTTGGCTTCTGCAGAAAGAACTATGTTTGTGTATCTGTCTGCGTGTATGTCCAGACATGTCATTTTTTATTCAGACTACTGTCTTTTCTGTGTAGTAATTCACCATCGAACCCTTCCAGGCTGATAGCTAGTGTTGGCAGTGGCACATGAACCACTTCATGACACTGCCGTGTGCTACCCTCCCATAAGGCAGTTAAACCTCTGATTTTGGTATTCCATTTGCCTGGTAAGGAGAAGCAGCCAAAGCTGGTTAGGGTTTGTGTTTGGAGGCCAATGCTCCATGACTTCCATAGTTTAAGATATAGCTCTATTAAAAAAAAATAATAATCACCTTGTTGCACCAGCAGTTGCTTTCACACTCACTTGTGTTAAATTTCAGTTTGATAGCTGCTTTTGGCCAGAAAACTTCAGAAAACAACTTAGCTTGGGTTTAAGCACATTAGGATATCCCACTGTGATTAATGATATGTTTTGATATTTTTTTCCTACTGAGGCCTTGAGGCTGGATGGATCCTCTGTGCAAACTGTAAGATTTCCCCAACCACTTCTCTGCTGAATGATTTTCTTGCGCCAGTGCTCTGCAGCACAGACCTCCAATGTGTGCAATAGCATCAGTGTAGAACGTTGTCTCATCCTGCAGCAGCAAAGTGGAGCCCTGTCTACAACAACTCAGAGAAACAAATAGGAAACAGGATTTCCCCCAATAGGCATCTGATTTTTCAGAAACAAACTGTTATAACGGGATATGCAGCTGAGCAAAAAGCGTAATTTGTACTGAATGCCCTCAGACTTGACAAACATGGCAAGTGGGACTTCCAGCTCCCTTCACTTAAGCATCAAGCTTTAGCTGATGTCCATTTTCTTTCAGTATTTACCAGAAATAATGGTAACTAGAGAAGTTGCTGTTTTGTGCAGAATGGGTTCTGGAACTGCTAGACCAAGAAACCTGACCCTGTTTGTTTGTTACTCACGCTAAGAGGTTTACATGCTCTCCAGCTTCTGGGAACCCAGGAGAGGTTGTGTTTCCTCCTGCTGCAGCCCCAGTGAGATGCCCTGCGAGGAACTCAGCTCTTCAGATAAAACATCTCCCTCTTCACATGAGAGCATCCTTGAGTGAGAGCATTGCAGCACATTTTAAAAGCTTTATCTATCTGGAAATTTTCCAGACAGTCCCTTACCTACTGATGTCCTCCTCCTCCTCTCCTCCTCCCTTCTTAAATCTTCCCAAGCAGATCCAGATCATTAATATTTCAGTATCAGCTGTTCACAGGCATTGGCTACACTGCAGTGCACTTCATCAATAAGAGCCAGCCAGGGCTGTGAGGTTTGCCACACTGCCTTCATCCAGCGGAGGAGCAAGAGCAAAGGCAGAGACTGGCAGAGAAGCTGAGTATCAACTGGGTAAGGCTGCATATTGCAGTCCTGGTCTTGGGTGCTTTTTTGCTGCTCTTCCTCACTCAGATCACCCAGGTAATACGCTAGCAAGCAACAAGAATGGATGTCTTTAAGAAAGGTTTCTCCATTGCTAAAGAAGGTGTGGTGGCTGCTGCAGAAAAGACCAAGCAGGGAGTGACAGAGGCTGCAGAGAAGACTAAAGAAGGGGTGATGTATGTAGGTAAGAGAGAACTATTTTCAGTCTACATTTGAGCATGAACTGCTGCAGAGATTGTCTCTGAGAAAGTCTGGGGAATTTATGTTGTGGCTAAAGCTTGTGAGGTCTGGATAGTATCCTCGGTTCAGTCACAGAGTGGCTGTGTAAGCCTGGGGTGCCGCATCCTCCCTGTGCCTCAGTTTCCCCAACTGCAAATTAGCCATAGAAATGGCCATGACTTCAGGGGAGGCAGAACTCATGCAGTGGTAAGGAGCAGATGCCCAGGTGGAAGGTTTATGTTATGACTGTTCACTGATTGTTTGCAGCATGAGTCAGCCACTCTCCCAGCATCCAAGCACTGCTGATCCCCACCTCGCCTCTCCACAGCCAGCGGCGTTATTAAGTGGAGATTTCAGGATGCATCTGTTTCCCCACAAACATACCATTTTATCCTGAAATCTTTCTCTTGTTCATGGACCTGTTTCATTCCCCGTGCACACATTAGTCTTGCTTTATAAGAGACACCCAAATTCATTTTGCCCAAAGGAAAGGATCTGGAAATCAGCAGGTCTGATAACCTTCTGGAGTCCTCTCTCACCGTTAGTGTGCTGTTTCAGAAACCTCCCCGTTCAAGGCCGCCCTAAAAACATGCTGTCTCCACTGTCTAGTGCAAGCAATTGTATTGCTGGATGATTAGGTATTGCAGATACTGTAAAATCTATGAAGTCTTAGGTTCCCAAGACTGATTACCCTGATGTCAATTACTGCACCTTACACAGCTTTTCATGTATGTTAGATGTGGGAGGGAGGGGGGTTTTAATAGCAAAGTTTACATGCAGGCTCTTCCTTGCTATGGTGCTGCAACATCCACAGCTGTACATAGCTACTAAATTTAAAACAGCTATACTGACAAGACCTGGATATGTATTTGTGCATTACAAATGAAGTACAAGTCTTACGTGGAGCAGATCTGGTAATGTCTTCATCCCAAAATTTTAAACACTCAACTATTGGCATGCTGTAAGTGAACGAATGTAACAGTGAATATTTCAATTTGAAGCTGACTCGCAAGAAAAAAGGTAAACAGCTTCCCTGTAAATAATTAAACTAACCACAGTAACTGAAACACCAGCCTGTGAAACGTCATGTCTAGATGTCAGATTGTGGCAGCCCTGCTGCTCTGTCTGCTTTCTGATTTGAGCAATGTCAGAGAAGATCATTCCAAATTTTTATACGTAATTCCTCACATCTCTGTTCAGTCATGTTGTACATCTCCATACGGTGACCTGGTTTTCATTTTCACACAGCCATGAGATACCGAGTCTGCTCATGAGATTCTAACCTTTTCAGTAAAGTTTCCTAAAAGTCTTCTTCAAACCCGAATCTCTGAATGAGGGTGAAATAAAGATCAGGGTGAAGATGAAGTTCTTTCTCCTTTTCTTTTTTTGTTCTGGTTTGTTGAGGTTTTTGGTATACCACCAATTCCTGCCTTCTCATGCACTGCATGGTGCTTTGCCTTGGGGCTGATTCAGTTCCTGTTGCACGCTGGGGGATGCTCAGCCCTTTGGGGAATGTTTCCTCTTTCACAGGCAGGACAAGTAAAGGCCGGGTGGTGATTAGCTCAGAGAACTGATTTTTAAATAGAGATGGTAGAGGCCAGGTATATCAATTAAAATTTGAATGATTAGTATGTTGTCTGTGCCATCTTTTCCAACTCTGTGCCACATGAAGGGTTAATCAGAGACCTGAACTGTTCCTTCCTTTGCAGAGCCTTATGCTAGCAACTTGCCTGGAGCATTATGTAATGCAACCTGGATTTTTGGATGCTAGGAGAAAATAACACTTGTATAAAAGCTTGAGGATCTTTTCAGAAAGTCAGGAAAGAGGGGGGATCCCAAAGCCTAGGAAGGATTAAGTGATTCCCTAACTGTTATTCAGGTTTGTGTTGACTCATCACTAACACTCCAAGAAGGATTGATTCCAGATGTCTGGGCAGAGCCGCCGCATCTGCTGAGTCACCTGCTGCTGCCCCAGGGTGGACGGTGGCATCAGGGCTCTGTGGCAACCTTGTCCCTCAGAGCCACCACGCAGGTCCAGTTCCCGCAGTCCAGGGCAGAGCCCGAGCTGCCTCCTCCTGTGCTCACACTGCAATGCAGCGCAGGGCTGGGCTGGCTCAAGAAGCTGCCATCACCATCAGGAGCGTGGGGTGTTCCTGCCCCCTGCGTGTCCTGCTGAATGTGCGTGGTAGAGAAGAGGGTGTGTGGAAAGAGAGAGATGAATCCTGTAGCAAGGGATTAACCTGTGTACTTGTTAAAATGACAGCCTGGTCTCCAAATGGTAACAGCCTCTGGCTATACTGCAGTGGCTGTGGGTTCTTGCACAGTTAATATGTATCCAGAAGCTGACTCCATGGGCTGCCTTTTTTATTTGGTTCAAGTAGGGCGATGAGAGATGCTGAAGTTAATTAATGAAGTTAATGCAAAGCTGCATCAGAGTATTGAGTATAAGGTCATTAGTACTGTTTATCACAGTATCCTTCTCTACGATAAACCTTTTCCCACTGCACAGCACTCTACCACCTGGGTTGCACCCTTGTAACACCAAAGCGCTTCCAGCTGACTCACAGCAGTCAGAAGAGGCAGGATGCGTGAACTTTTAATTCTGTGTTACACAAGCTGCAGGCAAGGACTAGTGAGTGAAATGAGATTAAGCATCAGGTGATTGCTTTCTTATTCAACAGACGCAGGTTGCTGGCAACGGTAGATGCGGAAGGTCAGATTTCATGTGGTGCATAATGGATGCTGAGCCTGAGTCATTGGGTGTGGTCAGGAGACTGGGTGAGGAAGATGAGGCAAGCTGTCCCCAAGCTGTGGCAATGGCACTTACCACTGCCATCGCATCTGTGGTGAAATGGATTCAGGTATTTTTCTTCAACCTGCATCCTTCCTTTCTGGAGTTATTTTCCATCAGAAAATATGGCACCCTCCCACTCCCCCTGCAAAAGAGTCAAAAGTCTTGTAAAAAACTATACCAAAGTACAGCTCTTTTCTCACTTAGCATGTTTACTGCAAAACTGATATTTGTGCAAGGCTAGTACAGCAAATTACGTACTTTGCTTTCCTGACAACTGCTCTTTGACCGAAAAACAGCAGATAAGGACTAAGCTTGAACATCCATGTCTGATGTGAGAAGATCTTGTATGTCAAATCAATATTGTGGCAGTCTTTTATCAGAATGGCACTGGGAGGGAAATGGAAGCAGGATGGCGTGTGCATTGAACTGTGCATTTGGCTCCTTCAGGAGCTTATCTTCATGGCTTGAGACTTGCATCTGCTCTGCTCACTATTGTGCTTCTGTGCACGTTTGTATACCATGTGCATCATTATTAAATACAGTTTACAGCAGTGCATGCATCACTAGGAAATGCATTTTACAGCAATAACAAGTATAATGTACAAAGATTTAGTCTCTTCAGATTTAACACAGTTTGGGAGGGTGGAGTGAAATGTTGAGGGCATGTTGCAGTAGAACAACTTTGTTCTGCCCCTGGCAACCCTTACCAACACCAAAATAAAACAATTGAGAATTGTGTATCGGGCAGAACAGAGCTGGGCTGGCTCTGTCACTATCAGGGCACTGCACCTGTTTTGCTTTTCAGGCTGTTGATGAGAATGAGGTGTGGTTTGTAGCTGATTTCTCCCCCCACACCCATGGATGCTCGAGTGCCTCTGGAGTTAAAGATCTGACTGGCTCTGTATTTCTATCATTTTGACAGCTGGACATAAAAATCTTTGTGTTCTGTCAGTGTGGAAAACTTGAAAAGAGCCTGTAGAGGTGTAGGTGATTTACAAAGTGCAGTAAAATGGGACCAGTGGAAACTTTTGGCACTTGTTCATTAAACTTCCAGCAGAGATAAATTTAGTTCTTTATTTTTCTAATGTGAAACAGCATCTAGTTACTGCAGGGGCTGCCCATCCACCACATCCACCACAGTACGTGCTGCAGTATAAGAACAGAAGGGATGTGTAGCAGGTCACTTCAAGCTTGGAGGAAAACCGCAGAGGTTAATTATTCCTTAAGGGCTATTTGTATTGCAAACTGAATGCCCTCACATCCTGTTAGCTTTTCTGCCTTGAGAACAGCAAGGTAAATTACAGTGTAAGCATACATATGGTATGCTTTTGTAATTTGAGATAAAAACATCTGAATCCTCGCTATCACTGTGAGCAGGCACTTACAGCCTGGGCTGAGCCACCAAAATGGGAATCTAGTAAGTAGGTACGTAGTAGGAGGGTGGTTGTTCGGTAAATTCAGTCTAAAGTTTCTCCAGAGTCTTTATTAGAGGTGTAAAATGAAGCTTTACATGACCATTGCATCCAAGTATCCTGCTGAAAGGCAAGGGAGGGTCACAAGTGGGACTCCACATCTTTAAAGGCTGCAGTAGGTTAGATTTCATCAGGTCACTTCATATACGTTCATTTTTACAATTAGCTTAACACTCAACTTTCTTTTCATTCTGGAAAGATTTCAGGGAGAATTTTTCCTACTTAAGAATGCTATGATCAAGATTTTTCAGGTCTAGGCATCTCCAGACAATTTGTGATTGAAGTTATCCAGTTCTTGACACAAAGGTACCCATTGACTTCACTCGCAAAGGAGACTGGTTCCTTCTGCCAGCTCTATAAATGGCTTGTGTCTTAGCAGGAGGTGCCAGCAGCACCACGGCTCCCTTCCGCACATTGTAAGAACAGAAGGCCATCCGTGTCCAGAAACCATAGGGTTCTTTGCCAGGTAGCACTGATGGACTGTGTGTTTCCTTTCACAGGTACCAAGACCAAGGAAGGTGTAGTGCAAAGTGTGACCTCAGGTAAGAGCACAGCTCTGGGAGGAATGTGGAAATCTGTCATGTGTTGCCGGACCTCTTGATAAGACCATCGTTCCTGCCTAATGGAAGGTCTCTTGGGGGCACTGCTGGTCTGCGTGACCTTCCATCTGACGAATGGAGGATGCTTGCCAGGAGCGATGGTTCAGGGTCTGGCATTTGCAGCACACGTGGACGGGAGAAAATATTTAATCAGCAGAGCAGGTCAAAGAAATCTAACAAAAGTTACTGGGTAGACTCAGATGATTCCCAGCAGTTCGGACATTTCACAATGCTGAGAGTGCTGCCCAGCATGCAGAGGGGATTTACTTGCATCAGTTTCTGTCAAGCCAAAACTGTGGTCTTTGGGAAACTCCTCAGGCAGTCACAGTCAGGGACCTTAAGGGGTCTTTCTGGGTATCCCAAACTCCAAGGCTGGGCACCCTGCTGAACTGCCTTGAAGAGAGGTGAATGGATCCTTTCCCTGGAGAATTTAATTACTAAATTACTTCTTTTTTTTCCCTACCCAGGATTATTAAATCAAACAGAAGGTACCCAGAGAGATGTCATACACAGTGCAATGAAAGATAGCTTTTTTGTACAATTGTCTCCTAGTATCTTAAAATGAATTTTTCATTCTCCAGTTGCCCACAAAGACTGATAGGCTGCAGTGCAGCTCTCTGAACAGCATTTTGAGTCAGACAAAACCTTTACGTACATGATCTAAATTCAGATGTGATCTCATAGAAAAAAAAACCAAATAAAGACTGTACCAGGGCCAATTTATTCTCTAAACCTCAATGCAATTGTTTTATTGTCCCAGTGAATTTGGCAGCCTTTTGGCAGTGCCTACCTCATTGACTTTCTGCTTTTCTTGAAATCTCAGTTGCTGAGAAGACCAAAGAGCAGGCCAATGTGGTGGGAGAAGCTGTAGTGACCAGCGTGAACACAGTGGCAAACAAGACTGTAGAAGGAGCAGAGAACATTGTGGCCACTACAGGAATTGTAAAAAAGGTATGGTTGGTTTTTTGGTGATGTGCAGGACAGAAGAGTTGTCTTTGGATTACATTTAAAATATCTGCAAACATTTACAGTTGATGGTTTTACTTATTCAATGAGGGGGTTTTATATAATCCTTAATATTATTGTATAATGCCTAATACCACAGAATCATGTAGTCTGGAAGGGACCACATGAGATCATCTAGATCAACCCCCATAGGGTCAATGAGAGCTAGGTCGCCCAGGACCATGTCCAGTGGGTTTTTAATATCTTCCACGGATGGAGACTCCACAATATCCCTGGGCAACCTGTACCAATGTTCGATTACCCTCACAGGAAAAAAAGTGTTTTCTTATGTTCAGATAGACAGATGAATCCATTTGCCAGTGCCTCTTGTCCCATTGGTGGGCATGGCTGTCAAGAGTCCAGCTCCTCCTTTTCTTATGAATGTATAAAAGGGACTTGAGTAGAATCATGTCCAGGCTGCAGCGAGCATCTGGCCAGGGTCGGAGCCCTGGAATGGGCTGGGTGTAAAGGAGCAGGGGCTCAGTGCATGTCCACACCTTCAGCCAGTGCCCATGTGCGGCACAGCCTTGTCCCCGGTCCTGGCAGCCCTGCAGGCAGCAGCCGTTTGGGCAGATGCCGGGTGCCAGCAGAGACCATGACCCTTCTGCACTGCTTTGTGCTGGTTTTGACAACAGCCAAGCACTTGTTGATAAAGACCGCATGACCCAAATTGTTCATGGATTAAGTTAGATTCAGACAAGACACATTCAGTCCTCCAGCCTAATTTGGCAAACTGGGTTGCTTCCAGAGGGGATTAAGGGCCATGTGAAGAGCGGAACAGCTTCCTAGGTGAAGGCAAAGTTGATCATTAGAGAAGATGCTTTCACTGGGTGGTAACAAGCAGCAACCATTTGTACAGTACACACGGCTAATATTTGGCAGGTCATTGGTAAGCCCGGCTGTGTTTCACCTCCTCAGAGAGTGGTGGTCAGTAGTATTGATAGTGACATGAGCTCGATGAGTCACAGCAAACCCAGAATCAAAGCAAAGCAAGACTCACCAAAATTGTTTTAATTGTTCAGACAGTTGGCTGATTAATTTCCTGACCTGCATGCAAACACATTGTGATGTGAAACAAAACTTCTCCATGCCATATAAATCCTGAGAGAATAGCCTAACAAAAGAGGAGAACAGCAGCTACGAGTGACGCAAAATGTCCTCCTGAAAGCATGTGAAAAGGGCAGACACAGACGTTCTGCTAAGCCCTTGGGATAAGATTAATCTCTCTTCCTGCAGGGAACAGCAGTTAGGCTGCAGGAGTGGAACCAGCGATGCCCAACTCCGCAGGGCCAGAATACTCCCTTGTACCTTTTTGACTGACCAGGCACAGGGTGGTTGGCCCAGGAGAGGTAGGAATTTGGTGACGGTAGGAATCTGTCCTGCAGATACCGAACTGTCTGGCCTTCTGGCAAAGACTGAGAAGCAGCAATCCTCTTTCTCTTTCTTCCTAAGTAAGAGCCCTCCCTCAAAGACTGACAAGCTACAACTTACAGGGGGTAATTTCTGAGCTCAAACCAGCGGACCTTATTTGTTTTCATCCTTGTGCAGGTAGTCTCTTATGAAATCAGCAATTCCTTCACCCTAGTAATAGTTCAGGATTATGCAGACTGCAGGCAACATATGAAAGGCATGAGTTTTCCAGAGGGTTAAAGAATTAAGCATCTGAAATGTCATTCTGGCATCTTCTGTCAATGTCCACCTGCTTAAAGGGGGAATTGATCAAGAAGAAAAAAGAGTGCGATGTATCACAAGCCTAAGGGCAGACTAAATGAAGAAGCCAGGAAACTGCCTTGGATACAATGTCATGGTGTCATGCCAAATAGCAGAGGTGGGCAGCAGAATTAAAACAGGAGGACAAAAGCAAGGCAAAAGGAGTCATAGGAGAAAGAAATTCAGCAAAGTGTTTCTGGGAAAGAGAGGGGTCACCTACTGTACTGGTTTAGTTCAGCTTCAATTAGGAGTGCAAATCTTGTAGTCATCCTTACTCACCACAGTTCAGTTGCATCCCCTAGATACCTTTTGGATAGCAATGACAGGGAAGATTGAGCTCCATGTGCTCACCACGTGCATCTCAGCTGCTAATGGTTAATGGCCATGGGGACAGAGCTGCTCTTGTGGCAAGGCTCTGAAAGGAGCAGAGGGGTTGTGCTGGGCTCTGGGCCCCAGCTGTTTTCTCTCCAGATCTGCTACTATTGTGCTGCACAATTGGCTAATGGAAATACAGCCAGAGGATGCCAAGAGCAGCACCGGACACTGTAATGCCTGTGAGAGACGCGCTGGAGATACTCTAGGAAGAGTGATAAGGTATAGCAATTAGATGTTTAAAAAATAAATATCTACTGTCAAAATTTTGCAATTCTGAAATTATACACACACGTTCCAACCCCTGAAGTTCGAGGGAGCTGTTGCATCCAATCCTGAGACCTGTCTGTGCTCCATCCCATCCTCCTCCATTTTAATTGCAAAGAGCAGTTGCTAACGTCCTACTTCTGTTTTCAACTATCCTCCAGTATTGCTCCCTGCTGACTTTGGAGAGGGGCTGGTCAAAGAACCAGGGGTCTGTGTGAATTCCTGGTGAGCACTGAGCAACACTATGGGATGACTCAAATCTGGGCTGTCAAGTGGCTTAGGAGGCACATTCCCCGCTCAGATTCCCAGTATTAATATCAATTACGGAGAGACTGTTGACATTTAATCTGTACATTTGACAGCTGGGATCAGTGGCAGACACGCTAGCAAGGAATGGGGAACTCAAAGGATTCGGGATTAGGCTCTGCTCAGGGCAGCAGCCGCAGGGGGCTGAGCTGTGTGGGTGGATCAGGTGCCATCTTTGGCCGTGGGGACTGTGTCGTGTTGGAAAAATTCAGCTCTCTGTGGAATATGGCAGGCATTGAAACATGGACACACATGGGGCAGTTGGCAGCCTGCTGCTCCTTGCTCTCCTCAGTGGGAGTGCTTGGAGCCAGGCAGAAGGAAACGGGGCTACAGAATGGTGCCAAGCGCCAGCTGAGAGCCACCTCGGGTAGCGTCAGCATTGTCTAGTAGAGCTTTGGCACTGGCCTGGTCCCTGCTAACTGAGTACGAGAAAGTATTGACTCTTCTGGAGGAGTTTTTAAGTATTAAGTAAAAGATATGTAAGTTAAAAGACTATAAACCCTCCACAATTTTTCTGATGCCCAAAGGAATGAGATCCATCAGTAATGTATTTTGTCTGTGGCTCTGTACCCAGCCCAGTCCCTGGGGTGGACATTAAGGGATTTCAGTGAGATAACCACCCACTAAATAGCACTGTCTTAGAAGAGGGTTAATTCTTTGTCTGCATGACACAGCACAAAATTTGCTGCATTGCAGACACCATGTGGCTGGGAACAAGTGCCTGTACATATGCACAACCCCACACACACCCCCCCCACCCTCACAAAATATCCCTCAGGGACTGGAGGAATTTCCCCAGTAGCTGATGCTTCCCTATGCCCTCCACCCAGATCTTCCCTTTAGATCTATTCACCCTGTCAATTTTGATATGGTTTAGTTGTCAGTTCATGGCTCTGTCATTTTGAATTGGGTTTGATCTTTTTTTTATTTCACTCCATTAATTATTTGAGCAGTTGTCAGTTGTGTGCAACCGCTGGGCACATTTGTTGGATCACGTTGTTTCTCTCTGCGCTTGATCTAGCACACGTGTGCCACACCCGTGAGGCAGCTTATCTCTGTCATAACCACTGCACATTTTGAATACAATGGTTGATGTTCATGGCCTTGATTCTGTTCACTTAAACTCTGCTATGCCACTGATGCCAAGACAGTCGCACCAAAGGAATTAGAAGCAGAAGCTGACGAGAGACCTCCCTGTTTAAATTAGCTTGGGCAGGGCGAATACCACTAAGAGAGAGCAGCTCAGGGCACCTGAGAGGTCACCAAGGGCAGAGATGTTAAACAGAAGGAACAGGGAAATCAACAGCCGAACTACCTTACAGTTAAGTAGAATAAATAGTCTAATCTCTTTCCCTTGGTATTCAAGCTCCATCCTTTGTATTCGAGCTTCACTGTCCTTCCCTGATGCAGTGATGCATCCCAGGGATATCCTTCAGCATCCCATCAAGCAGGGGAGACTGCAAAAGCAGCATGACATGGAGTACTCTTCCTACAGGCATTTTTCCTCTGCTTCCCTCTCATTCTCATTAGTGCAGTGTACATTTTTCACATGCAGAATAGCTGAATTAGAGGCTCTGGTGAAGCCTTAAAGTCTACAAGACTCTGTGTGTGCTTCTTAGGTAAAGGTTGTACCCCAGTGATCCTGTGGGATAATAATGTGTTATTTGTACAAGCAGCCCCAGGTCTGGCTGTGAGCTGGGTGAAAACAAAGCCGCCCCAAGAGTTCACCTGGATCTGTTGGGTAAGATAGGAATCCTGCACACCTGTCTGTCTGTCCTGTCAATGGCTCCACTCACTTTAATCACAAATTGACCTCTTAGTCAGAGCTGTCAGCATCACTCCGGGCACATTCAGCCCAAAATCCATCCAGGACAGCCTGTCCACAGAACCTGTCAGGTTGCCTGAGGGTTTACAAGGAAGCAGTTTGGGGATACTGCCAAGTAGCATTGCTTTTGTGCCAATGCCCAAGGTCAAGAGTGCTACAGGAGGCTGAACCTTTCTCTGCATTATGCAATTGATGTCCTGTTGCAGGCTGTTAAATTCATAGCAGATAAGGTTGCCAGTGAACCTCTCTGGGTCTGCAGCCTTCAAATAATAATAATAAGAAAAGCAATCTTTCTTGCCACTGAATTTGTGGGGTTTTTGATGAGTAATGTCCCTGCATCCAACATTTAGACTCCACATGGTTTCTCTGTTAGATAAGGAAGATAATCCTGATGAGGTGGTTTATCTCAGAATTTCTGGGGATGGCAAAAACCCCACTGGCTGATAACATAATATGGATAAAAATATAAATTCCATTTCATGTATGGACTCAGCCAGCAGAACATACAACACAGTCACTGAGCTGAAAAAGGGAATGTCATAGAACCCGTGAAACAGAGAAATCTGAAGAATCAAATTGTAGTTTTTTCTGCAAAATCTGTCAACTTTTAAAATTTGTCTTTAAAAAATATATTAAAATATCAGAACCTAGAAGCTTATAGTATGCTCTATTTAGCACCTCTTAATATTGTTCAGAAAGATTTTTATAAATGGCAGGTCCTAATTTGTTGAGTTTTCATTGGTGATATCTGAACATGTAACTGTGTTTCATAACCTTAGTGAAATATTATATTTTTGATATATAAATGCTCTGCAGTAGATAGATTCAACCCTTGCTTCCAAAAAACAGAAAACAGCACATAAGAAACTAGATCAGTTTTTTTTCTTTTTAAATACTTTTTTCTAAAACAACACATAGTTTCTGAGTGGGGCAAAAAAATCTGCTAGCTATTTAAGAGCAGGAGGAGCATACTAATTACTTCGCAGTTGTAACATGCCTTTCCCTTAGAATGTTTTATCCCTTTGAATGAGGGGATGAACCCTGAAAGGGATGGTAAAGCTCTCGGTGTCCCCCAGAGTAGCTGGGTTTTCACCCTTGCTTTTGTGCCCAGCATCATGCTGTGAGTCACTGGTACAACTGGGGTTGGTACCCCAGAACTTTTGGCTCTTCATCCCAAGTGAAGACATCACATGGCTGTCCTCTGTGTATTGTTTTCCTGACTAGTCACGAAATCCCCAGCCAGCTGACGCCCAGCTGAAGAATGCAGCCCTTCCTCATCTCATGCTCGACACTCGGGGCAGGGTGGGAAGCGCGTGAGAAAAAGGCTGTGAGGCGACATCCCTAACACAGCCTGACACCTCTTCATCCTGCAATTGTGCTGGTTCCTCCACCACAGCTTAGAAACACTCTCCAGAAACATGGTTGCTTCCCTTCCTAAAAATAGATGGATGAGTCACTTTTATCCTTCTGGAGCAGAGCCTTGGCAGACAGCACCATTTAAGGGATATAGTAAGAAGCACAATAGCTGAATAGGGTTTCTTCAGCCCCCCCATCACTCTTGGATGCAGCATCCGGAGGATGGTCCTGAGGAAGGGATCCTCTTTTCCGTGGCTCTTTCCACATCTGGCAGAGCTGAGCTCCCTGCCCACAGGAAGAGTGGGTGGCCATGCCCTGGGGGAAGATGGGGGGTACTGCACTTGTCCTGTTCCTAGGAGCTGTCCCCCAGTTGTCCTGGTGCAGCTCAGTGCCTCTGGTTGTCACCTTTGTTTCATCTTCACAATTTCACATGGTAGCTGGTAACCCCACCTGCAAAAAAGCTGTGAGGCACCTACCTTGTCATTGACTTGCATTGCAGGAATCTCATTTCTGTTCTTTCTGCTTAACAGTCAAAAAAACTGCTTGCAGAGCGTCAAAATACAATTTGAGACTATCCACCTGCTTTGACCTAATGTGTGCTGTTAGGTTATAGGGTGTGTCCTGCACCCTGTAACTGCAAAGTGTTTTAAAGTCTCATGCTATCAAAATATTGATATTCAAATGGTACGTCTTCCTTCTGTGCAAAATTTACTTTCCCTGTAAGTAATATATGTGTCTCAGGTTCTTTCTATGCTTGCTCCAACTTCATATCGGAAAAGACAGTAAAAATTCAGGGATGTTGCTGGGCATGTGTGCTCAAAGGGTACAGAGCAGCTTTGTAATTTTAGCAGAGTTCCCTGGTGATTTGGGGCTGGACCATAGAGGTCCTGCTATTTCTGTGTCCTCCTGCCCTTTCTGACCAGTTCCACAAAGGTGAATTTCTGCTTTTTCTCCATCCCCTGTGCCCATCCAGTATGTTCAGGATTTTTGTCTTCCCTTCCCATGTGGAAAAATCACATGTGAAGTAATTGCCTGGTGATAATACAGCTTTTCTGTCTTCTTTGACTAGGAAGGTAGCTGAAAGATGTGGAGAAGTAGCTAAAAGAGCCCAAAGTGCTTATGAAAATGTTTGGACTTCAAAGACAAAGGAAAGCTTATCATTTGACAATTAAGTTTTTTTCTGAGGCATGACAATAATGCCACCACAATACTGTTATATCCAAAATTAGTGAGTCTATGCAATGAGTGCTTAGGAAAAGGCTAGGCATAATCTGTTCTACTCCAGGTGAATTTGTTGCTCCCAAATTTCTTCACACTGAAGGAGTCAAAACTCCATTTGGTCTCGGTGACAGGAAAGAAAACTTCAGAAAAAGAACTGATTTTTCCATATGAAAATATCTTAAACCAGGCTGTAAGAAATTGAATTGCTTTTTCATAGATATCTGCTCTAACAAGCTGAACAAAAATTTGATTTGGGAACAATATTTGCCATCCATTAAACCCAGTATCTTATTTGCCTATGTAATGCTCATACCCATTTTGCACAGTCTGCTCAAATTGTCTAAGATGAGGGCGATGACTCTGCAAATGGCAGTAAGGACAGACGTCTTGCTTGTGACTTGGCAGGAGGACCTGGCACCAGCACAGCCGCCTGAGCAGCCAGGGGTGGAGGGAGATGGGGACCCGGCAGCAATCACCGGTGGCAGCGAAGAGGTAAGGGGGTGCCACGGCCCTGACTTCCCCATGATCCTGGGTGCTTGAGACCACATGTGGGCTTTTCTGGGTGACTCGTTCTCCCCAGGATGATCTTCCCTTTGCTTTCTGTGGTTACAGATACGCTGCGCATGGAGCCTGTTAGTATTCCTGCTTTCATGAGTTATTTGACAAAAACCTGATCTCATCAGTTCTCACTTTTGCCATGTCTTTTTTTGGGACCAAGAAATTGCTATGAGTGACAGATTGGACAGACTGTAAACTGCTGCCTGATTTGGGCTGATTTTGGGGTGTAAACACACATATAATAGTTAATGCTTTCATATGGTTTTATTGTCACTTGGAATAGCTTTTTCCTGGTTGTAGCTGTGCTTTAAAAGAGCTTTAGAGAAGAAGTTAGATTTTTCCATACTTAAATTAGTCCTTTTAAATTTTGATCTATTCTACCTGCAATGTCCTTTTGAAGCCCTGGGTCAAACATCAGTCTCTGGGCCAATTTCAGCTCTTGAACAAGAAAGGACAACCCCTTATTGTCCAACATGGATGCTTTAAATGGACAAATGCTTCTCTCGTGGTATTTCCTTTACAGTTTCCCCCGTAAGGCTGCCTACTCCACAAGCACCATGGTGTTACCTGCACCCAGACTCTCCATTTTTCAGCTTCTCAGAAGCTCAGACTGTTATCAAGGTGCCTGAAGCTCACAAAAGTCTCATCTTGCACCTATCACCAGTGCCAGCCCAGCCTCACGTTAGCTCAACCGCAACCACAAGTGAAATCACAGCCTTATTTTCCCCAGAGGTCTGAGTCGCAGTGGAAGTCTGCCTGGTTCCCAGAAGGAAGAGAGAATTCATTTATTTTCTGCACCATATCTGGTCCTTAGGCAGTTGTTTATGTTTTTTTATGTGGTGACTACTAGAATTGATTTTTTTTCTCCTAATTTTATTTATGTCTGTTTTCCACTGGAAATATTTAACTGTTTTCCTGTCTTACTTCTCTCACAGGGTGAAAATGAAGGCAATTAATCAACTTAGGGACTTCTAGCTCAAAAGAGAGCATTCCAAGAGCATACATGGAAATATTAGCTGACACTGCAACAGGGAAATCCTGCTCTCCATAGACTACCTACCTTCAGCTCTGTAGCCTTTCACTTGCCTCATAAACAACCGGTACAATGTATGTAAGCCAGGCTCCTCTGATTGTAAGTCAAGTGCAGGCATGTACCAGGTGCGTGTCTCCCTCCCCACCTCCCTTGTGGCTTCCTGACCCACTCGCTCTGCGTGTTTTGGTTGGGCTCACTGGTCTGTGTCTCGCATCCATCTGCACTGGCACTTGGGATCTCTAGGTATCATGGAAATATTTTTTTTTTAACTAATAAAAAAGTGTTTGAACAAGTTTTTTGTTTTGTCAGTTTTATTTGCACATTTTAGAGAGTGATCCTTCCAAAGTGAAGAACTCTTCCTGTAAAAGCATGGTATTAAAATACAATGATCTCAGGAGTGTAAGGGTCTTAGATCATGATGAAAAAGACAGGGAATAATGAAAAATTGTATTTCTGAGGTCAATAGCCTGGGTAGGCCAGCTTTCTGTCTCTTGAGGCTGAAAAAATAGAGTTCACTATTGAAATACTCCCCCCAAGTTTAAGAGAGAGTGCGTGGGGGAAACTGGAAAAAAAAAAAAAAAAGCTTTATAAGAGAACATGAAAGTCACACTGAGCTTGGTTAGCATTTGTTCTTTGCCATTTATTCTGCTCACACCAGAGCTTGGAGACTCTCTCCTGATGTCTTCTGGGTGTAACAAATGGCTCGAAGGTTATTAAAGAAATGTGATGGGCACTGACCTGTTGGGTCAGAATGGCATCACTGTGGGCAGGGACTGGCAGGATTCCTGTGAAATATGTGAGTCCATAGCAGGTGACAAAAGAGAATCACTGGTGCAGTAAAAGCACCAGGACTGGTACTGGCTACAGCAGCTGGTCAGTCTGAAGATGAGCTGCTGAGTGAGAGCAGTAGAGACATTGCACATTCACGAACGAAGAGAACAGGAAAATGTTGCTGCAAGATTTTGTTGCTGTAAATAAGGAAGGATGAATTTAAAGCACATCAGTAAGTACGGGGTCTAAAAATGGGGTCTTTTGTTCACCTACAGGCAGAGTACCCACAAATCCTCAAGAAGCCAGTATAAACCGTAGAGATTTAAGCTGCTTCAAAATCAGACCATTAATCTTCATTAAGCTGCATAATGATGATGACCATGGAAGGTATCACAGGTATTACATTGCTGTAGCATGGAAGGATCTAGCAAGTGTGGTATTTGCCCCTCTCACACATTAACAATACATGTAAAGCTTTGCCTTGCAGAAACCACAGGGCTTCCATCCAGAGTGGATGTTTGATGTTGACAAGGAATGGAAACAAAAAAGCCCTATCAGAGATAACAAAGTCCCTCAAAGGAAGTTATATCCCATATGTGCATACTCTTTCCTAATGTCCTGCAAAACATTTGCAGAACTTGCCAATTAAACAGAATAATTAAAACTGAGGTCAAGGTAAGAGGGCATAAAGGGCGATGATATTCACGCCCAGCAGCAGGAGGCTGGAGCCTGTTCTTAGTGATCCCTAGATAGAGACAGGGGAAAAAAAAACCCCTCTGCTCCAAAGCTTTGTTTTATGGGGATACAAAACCAGATGTTCTGCTAGCCAGAGGGAAAGAGGAGTTAGCATCCTCACTAGCTACAGCACAGATGAGAGGCAAGGACAGGTATCAACTGGGCCAGGCTGTAACTCAAAGCAAGGAGTGAGCCACTCCCCAAATCCCTGTCTCTCAAGCAGGCCTCACCCTGGTTCAAAAGGATGTAAACCAGGAGAGAATCACAATTGTTGAGCTAAGAGTGCCAGAACACTGCTCTGCGGAAGAGCTGTGTAGCTGCTTAGGAGAGAGGTTCACAGCACTCCACATCAGTACGCTGTGCTACAGCATCTCCTTCCCTATGGGAAAAGGAGGATTTAACTGGTATTTACACACTGTATGTAGAATTCTGAGCCTAAAAACACTGCTTGGCTCTTGCCTAATATGTGGGCACTGAAAGTGTCTGTCTGTTTCCTAAAGATCTGGATCTGCACTTGCCTGCTTCTCACATCACTGAGCACTGTTCCATGCCTGGGCTGGACAGGGCTCAGCACTTGTGGACAGAGCTCAGAGGAGTGTGTATGCGTCTTGCAGAAGGCAATCACAAGCCTTAAAGACAGAGGTCAGGACGTGGTTTCCTCCCATCTGAGCATCATGTGTCAGTGAGCGGGAACAGAGCAGCACAGTGTCCATGCAACGGCTGGGTGAGCCCTGGCTTCCTTCTGTCCCTGCTCTGGACTGGCTGCTGTCAGCTGGGGAGAGCAAAAGTGCCAGTCTGAGTGGCCATGGGCAGAGGCAAGAAAGGTGAACACTTGGTTTCTCCTGAAGTAGCAGAGTCTGACATAAAAGAGCCAAAGATTATCTGTTAATTATTCAATTAAACTTCGTTGTATGTCTGTTTGGTTCACTGCACAGAAAAGAAGTCTGTACTTCTAATGAGTATTCAGACAAGTATAATGAGAGGTGATGGAAGGAAAATGAAAAATGGAAGGATGGAGGAGATGCATCAGAAAACGTCCTGCGGCAGAAGGTGCTTTTGCAAGGGAGATGCCGGGAATCCCCCTGCCCCAGGTAAAAGCTGATGGAGACAAACGCTAGCAAGACTATTTTTTGCTGACAGGCCGTGATCTGGGTGATCAAGAGTTTCTTTTATGCATTTCACCCTGTGGATTATTTAAGCGGACCTTGTATGTATGACCTCTCTCTCTCTCAGAAGCTGTTAGTTCAATCCCGCAGCAGGGAGGCAGCGCTCGGTGCCCAGCGCGGCAGGGACAGAGTCCTTCCCTGGTGACATGCCTCTGGGGCGCCCACGCTCAGCCCTCCCTGGTGATCCTGTGAGCCAGGAGCAGCTGCTGCCAAATGTGGCCTCAACTTTACCCATGCAAATGACCAACAAAATGCTGAAAAATATTTCTTTTCCCTTTGTAACAGTAAAACCTACTTACCATGTAAAACTGCAGCTAAGCTTTATTCAGTGGTTTGTTCTGATACAGTTCAGAGCCTCCGAGAGCTCTCCCCCCACAGCCTGCATTACATTTTAGCCAAGGGAGTGCAGGGCCTAGTTTTTCAAAGATGTTTGTCTGGGCTGCAGATGAGAAAGCCCTGGCTCTCTCTAGAATATCTCAGTGTCCATTCCACTAATTTAAATGCAAATCAGGTAATAATACACTTCTTGAAATCCCACTTCATCTGAAAGTCCTGCTTTCCTGCATACATCACGCATGCCCTAAAACTGGACTCAAAGAGCACCCAATTAAAAACTGAAGGGCTCCGTTTTTTTAGTACCATTGTCCATAAAAATATGTACAATCACACATTCTCACCACTTCAAAACTATTTTCTATATTGAAACATACTTATTTTAACTGTTTCATGAATGCATTGAAACCCTACCAAATCGCAAGAAGATTCTCCATACTGTTAATAGCAGATCAGAAAAAACTCAGATTAAAACTCAGCTTTTGAAACATCAGATAAAACTCTGATTCCACAAGCTTGCACAGCTCTGTTAGCAATACAAAATTTCCCTTTCAAGTTTTGACACTGCTTTTTTAGGCAGATTCTAGCACGGGAGAGAAGCAAGCCGGGTAGCTCTGCTTCTCCACCTTTCCTTGCCCAGGGAGCCCCAGGCAGGGTGGGCAGCATGGCCATGTGCCAAAGGGGAGAGCCATAGCGCTTATTCCTCCCAGTGTGCCTAGAAAAACAGACAAAGCTCTCCTGTAGACATTACCCTTTGCTTACATCCCAACTCACATCCTCAGCTTTCCTAGCCAGTCCTGGGATAGGGACAGTTATTTCTTTCCCTAGCCCTGTGCCAGATCTGAAGGTGGTGGTCAAGTATTTATCATCTTTTTAGCCCTCATAATTTAAAGGCAAGACAATTTTTTTTCTTTCCTAATACTCAGACTGAAGGATATCATGAGATTCTACAACAATCCCAGTATTTAAGCATGGTTTTAGTCTTCAGTACTCCAGAAGACAACAGAAGCTGGACACTTCACTTAGACATTGCCTGAAGATTCAGAAACCAGAAGGTAAAGAATTCCGTATCTACTGGCCTTATTTTGATCTCACACTTTGAAGCAGAGCTGGCTGATGATTTCTGGGCAATGTTGCCACTCATGAAAATGAAGAATCAGACCTACTTTTCTCCTGGAATTATATTTCTGTATTTGAACTGAAGGGCTAATTTAGCTTAATAAGAACAGCTTTAGTTCAATCTTTTAAATTACACTTTGCATTTCATTAACCTCATTTGCCCATTTTCGTGTCTAAAACATGAGCTCTAGCTCGAATCAATTACTTCTCACCTTCATCAAGTAATAGAAACAGAAGGGTTCATGTTACTGGTCTGTAAGAGGGTGCTCAAGGATGCCAGAGAAAAGCTGTGAAAGGGAAGGAAACCAGAACAGTTTCTCATTTCCCTGCAGTGCCTCAGATTTAACTCACAGCTATCTGGGCTGCATGTTTGGAGTGGCCAACTAGCTCCAGAGCTGTGGGTCATGGAATGCTCCTTGCACCTAAGGAATCCGTTTGTTTTTTTTTTTCCCCCAAACACAAATAACTGCTCATCACAGACAACAGACTGAGAAGGAGCAGGATGTGGAGAAAAAGCCCGAGGAATCAGGGGCAGGAGAAGGGTGCTGGTGACTCGCGGGAGGTGGCCTGCCAGCACTGCTTGGGGGTGGTGAAGCTTTTTCGTGTCTGAGTTCTGGCCAAGCAATGTCAGCAATGTGCCCCAGCGTTGTCAGGAGGAGTAACTTTTGGAATAGCCTGAAATTTGATGGACACCTTGACACGTGGCTCTGCCTGTACACTGTGGTACCTACCCCAGCCAGTGTTCACCAGGGCTTCTGCCTGCAGTCTCAGCAGATACCAAGAGCTGAACAGAGCAAAAGTCCAAACTAACTTTCCACCTGTAGGCAGTTTGATATGACCTTAGGACACAGCATATGATGTAATCAAAGAACAGGAAACCCATTTGGAAAGATGTAGTGTGTGGGAGGAACAGCAGCAGAAACTGTAAATGTACTTAGAGGCTGGAGCTTTGGGTCAACACTGTGGAGACATCAGAGAAAAGGAGCACACAGGCTGCAGTGTGCATTTAGCTTTCAAAATACTGGATAATCTCCCACCCCTGTTTCTTCTTGTTGTGAGACTACATAGTTGAGAACTGACAATGGTGAAATGAACAATGCCACAATACTCGCTGGCCAGGTCCCCCAAGTGATGCCTACATCTTCTCCAATGGTGGTGACAGACTATCAAAAAAGCACACAGAGGAGTCAAACCAAAAACTGGGATTCATGAAAAAGAGCAGTTCTTGAAAAAGCTCATTTTTTCAGCCAAATGTGCAGGATAGCTTAACTCCTACCAATCCAGAGACACAGCATATCAGAAAAACACTCACTTGAAAGCTGACTTACTTGAAAGCTGACTTTCTTGAAAACGTAGCCACTGGTGTCCCAGGGCAGCCACGAGTGCATCGAACTCCAGCTGAAGTCACAGGAAGGGCCAGTGCCCAGGTGGCCAGTGCCCGGCCATCTGGCTCATCATGAGCTTAGATACTTCCCATGATTGTTGTAAGAGACCCATGGAAGCCCACCACAAATGTCTGTGCACACACTTACACATGGTTTTGGGACATATACACTGAAATATAAGTCAGATGACCTATAGCTTGGACCAGGACAGGATTGAATTTTAAACCATATGGTTAGTTTGCTTAGTTCATTGATTTAGAATTAGAAATAAGTTACTATTTTACTATTCCTTAAATAGTCTCCCTCAGGAAAAGCTTTCAACAGTTTCTCTTGTGATAGTATTCCCTTTAGAGGCCAAGAAAAGGCTAAATTCTTTTAAAAAGTACTTTTTTACAAAATCCCAAAGTAGATCCAACCCACATTAGTAGTTTCAGTATTCATAACAGAACAAAATGGAAACTCAGGGATAAATTGCTGTAAATTTCTGAGCAGATGAAATTCAAATCCTCATTTTTGCTTAGGTCAATCACCCTTCTTATATCTGAGTGCTCTGATCTCTATTTAACATTTGTTCAAAACACTTCGTGTTAGCTTTAGAAAAGTAATGTTAACTCACAGAGTGAATAAAGATGATGCAATGCATTCCATCAATTTTCTGATGTGGTTTTGTATCACTGCAAGCCACCTGATGCACAGACCATTTGTCCCATCATATGGGATAAATACATACTATAGCAAAGGTCCCTTTTCCCTCTATTCTGGGCTGTGTTATAATGATCACACCATGTCAGTTTGGTGGGCAAGTAGAATTTGCTTTTTTTTTTTGCCTTTTTTTTTTTTTTTTTGCTTGGAATCAGGATAATTATGTTAATGATAAGGATGAGATTACATCAGATGAGGAGTCATGCTGCTACACTGGCAGTAGTGCAGGTTTTACTCACCAGTTCATGCTACTTAATCTTCTGAGCAGAAAGTAAAGCAAACAGTGGCATGGATCAGACACCCCTTGTGAGTTAAAAACACTGAGCAAAGATTTCCACTTGGAAGAATAATGGTTGGAGCTGGGGTAATCTAGGTAGCTGTCAGAGCAGAATTAGAGAACAACATTTACCTGAACTGCTAAGGAGTCTCTAAAATATAAGGTGTGCTGTTTACTGGTGTCTGTTTAATGTTTGGTGTAAGTGTGCATCAGTTTTAAATGTTCTCCGAAACTTCTCCCTCTCAGGTTGACTGCCCCAGCCAGTGTCAGCAGTGCCCTCAAGCTGAAAGCCCAGCAGTAGAGAAGAGCTGGGAGAGCAGCTGGAGGGTGTTTGCTGCTGCAGCCTGGGCATGTTCTTTCTCAATCCATGACAAGCTGCCTGGTGGGTACTGGAGAGCCTCTTTCTTGCTCTCATGAACACTCTGCACAAAGTTAATCAAGGCGGCAGCAATCTGGCTAAGGGAACTGAGAGCAGCTGAAATCCGCCTGTTTGTTACGGCTTTGTTGTTGCTAGGTTATGGGGTTTGAGCAAGAAAGATAAGTAGGTCTATGTTAGTGGTTTTGTCCAAAAAATTCCAGAGCCCAAGAGTTTTGGGTGTCTTTTATCTGACTTTTGCAAATCCAACTAAGAAAATCATTCCAAAAAATAAATCAGTAAGGAATTAAGAAAGATAGCTGATGTGCATACATAATTAACATGCTAATTGACCTGTCAAGGGGGAAAGAGAACTGCTGTTTGAAATAGTAAATAAGTGGTGCCAGCAGTGCAAAAGTTGAATAGAGCTCTCTGAAATGACGGGCCAAATAGGAGCCACAGAGGAGTGCATTTAACCTTGTTTTCTGCTGCTCTTCCTCGCTTGGGTACTAATGAAGTACTGAATTTATGAGCACTGTCACTTCACACCCTAGTTAATCCATGGCATCTTGTTCTCATGCCTATTTCTCAACAAAAAAGCCTTCCTCAGGAAGATGAATATGGGTATGAGGGTGAACATCTGAGCCAAGGCTCTTTGCATGCTGGAAAACAACAATCAGGAATCTGAGCCCCACAAAGCCAGCAAGACCTTTGGCCTCTGACTCTGCCAAGAGTTTATTTCTACAGAGTTTCTTTGTACTGGGGATTGGTGGCAGAAAACATAATTTCTAAAGGCTAGTAAAAAACCTGTAAAATGACATAAGTTAAAGCCAGGAACTTCTATTAACTTAGTTATGCTAGGTAAGGAAACATGATTTCTGTACTAACAAAACCCATAACACAAAGCCACACCACAAAAAGGTGGTTTTGCTGACTTGGCTTCTTTTTCCCTTCCTCTGAGAGTTGCTAGCCCTGGAACTGGTTACCTGCTCGACCCAGGCAAGGCCTTCAGTGATGCTGGGCTTCTGCAATCCAACTGGAGCAGACAACTGGAAAGGTGACCAGACTGGCAGTTTCGTATGAAAATACACTTAAATGACAACTCTCCCCATCTAACAGTATCCCACCTGACAAGAAACGTGTATGGTGATTAAAACTGCTAAAAACTGAAAGAAGTTTGGGCTGGTTTCTGTTCTCATTACCTTCAGCTTAGGGGATGAAGGAAGGAGAAAAGCCAACCTGGCAGGGCTGAACGTTGGCCATGCCCAGGCACTACTGCTTCGGTAGTTTTCCAGCACTCGTCACAAAGCTCTGTTCAGTGGCTTTTCTCTGTCTGTGATGGTGGAACAGGCTTTTTTGCAGATTTGATTTAAAAAAAAAAAAATTTATAAACAAAGACAGGGCAATGAAGCAGAAATCTCTACCCAGGCACACCCTTTCATTGGGAAGGTAAATAAATGGCTTTTCTGTGTGTATTTTCAGCTCTCATTCCTCATGTTCAAACTCCACCCATCGTACAGATCACCCCAAAAGCATCAGCAGGTCTCCTGGCACATGTATAAAACCAGGACAGGTCAGGACATCTCTCACACCGTGTGCTAATACATCACCAGGTGCTTAATTCTATTGAAGCAGAGGAGTGTTAACACGTGTCTGAAGCCACAATGTCAGGTAAAAACTTCCAAGGACTGAAGGAACAGGCTGAAGGTGCAGCAAAAGATGCTGGTAAGAAAGATTAAAAATTGTTGTATGGTTGTGGGGGGCTTAGCTGCTGCTTTTGCTTACAGAATCTACGCTCTGTAGTTACACTGCTAGCTTCATCGGTGCTAGCAGGACACAACTTTTGCTGCTTCTTTCAATTCCTGGGCCAAGTTTTGGCCATCACCTGGAGAAGCTCCCAGGCTGGCAATGACTCTCGGCCTGGCGTGGGCAACCACCTCCACCTGCCCGCAGCTTCCTCAGAGGCATCAGAGCATCGGCCAGCCCTCCTCACTCTCCAAACGGATCGTTAACCTTGATGTTTTTTAGGGCAGTGAAGTCTGTTTTGGTAGTAATAACGTTTTGTATCTGGCTTTTACATTGCTCAGGGTGGTCTTTTCTTCTGCTCTGCAGGGGTTTTTAAACTGCTCTCCTTTTAAGAAGTTGAAGTTAACCATTGATTAACGTTTGCTACTTAGCCTGACTATCAATGCCTTCTGGTAGTAACTGTATTGATGGCAATGGACTGTTTGTAATAACTACTACAAGTATGTTTTTGTTGTATTCTTCTCCAGCAGTGATCATCAAACTTTGCAGAGTTAAAAAAAAAAATCTATGCACAAATTCCAGCCATAGGTATGCCCAAGTGCTAGGGACAAGCTGTTATTAGCGCTGTGCATTGAAAACAAACTTTTCAACGCAAGTATAATAGCTTTTCATTTAAATGAATAAATTTCAGTGTGTGTATAGTCTATGGTAGCATTTTATAGTATGTTCCTCACAGTGTTTGCATGCAGCTCATTCCTAGCAGGGTATAATTTATATCAGTCCTGGATTCTGATCCTGCGAACACTTTGTTGTATGGCTGAAATATGTGAGTAACTCCATTGACTTCTTTGGAGTATACATCCGGGAACAAATGTATATAGTAGACCCAGAAGTCTGTCTGAAAAATGAAATAGTCCTGGCTACATCCTGAATACATTAATGCCATCGAGGGGTCACTTCTCCTTCTAGCAATAGTGGTAGGATGGCTATCACTGTTTCATAAACTATCAGATATCTTACATTACATGGCATCTCACTTTTTTAATGCTTTGTATTCTGGAGTTGCTCTGTTATGTTTCTAGCTTATCCTCCTCTTCTTCCTCTATTTTTACCTTATTTTTAAAATCTCCCTTTTCCTATCCTGCTCCGTTTAATGCATTTGCTTCCATTTTGTAAACAAAATGCAGGCTAGATGGCCAAGATTTTCCAAGCAGAATAAGCTAGAAAAATCAATAAAAGCAAGTGCAGCTCAAAATAAGCAACTTGCAGTGGTCATCATTCTAACTCACTTCTAATCTTTACTTCTTTATCTCCTTCTTATTTTATCTTCTTATCTGTCATCGATTTGTTCAGCTGACCGTAGGTGCAAGGTGAACACTAATCTCTTAGCAAGCTGCTCTGGCAACACACGTGGTTCCCACAAGCAGAGCACACAGCCTCAGCCTGCTCCATACCTACCTTATCTCCTGCCGGGGGCATAACCTTCTGTGGATATGCAGAGAAGCCATTTGACATAGGGAATTCCTATAAGCATAAATGTGAGTAGCTGGAAATGAATTTTTTTTTGTCTTTAATTACAGCAAACACATTTGGACAGGCTACTCAGGATGCAGTCAACCAAATTACAGATGCAAGCCAGAAAGGTAGGAGAAATGATGTGCAAATCAAGAAACAATGGAGAAGCTCCACACAAGCCAGCAGTGAGCAGTGCTCATTCCCCCTCTGTCCTGCTGGCATTCTCAGTCTGAAAGTCTTTGGTTTTAGTGAAAATTTCTGGCCTTTTACAAATCTCATGGGACAGGATTTTAGGATTTGTTGCTTACTAGCACCATCCGTTTACCGGTAGATGTAGGGTGATAGCTGACACCCCCCTAGACAACAAGTCTCATCCACATCATTCACATTTTGGCTTCCATTATAGAATACTTGTGGGAACAGGGCAGACAAAACCTTGCCCTTCTTTCTTGAGGACTGAATAAGCCTGTGATACATCTTTCTTCCCTAGCCCAGAGGACAGAGGTCCATCCAGGTCCAGTCCTCAGCAGCTGGGCTCAGACATTCATAAGCCCACAGGTGGAAAGATGCATCTCACTTCTGAGGACTGGAAACAAACTAAAACCTAAGCTCAATTCTCAATTTTAATAATTTTCTAAGAATGAGGGGACAATTAGCAATTTCAGGGTCTAAAATGCTTAATAAAACCCAAGTGCATTGGCAGTGTCTCCTTAGAGCAGATACCCTCTGCTCTCCATGATGTGACGAGAAGGAAGGGCTTGGGCACTTGCTGACGTTAGATGGGGAGGCAGCAAAATTGCCAAAAATATAGCCAAGATCCCAGAGAAGGCTGTGCCCCTTTTGTGAGGGTCTGCCCTCTCCTGGTGACACCCTTCTGCAGTTTCCCATCCTGGCTGATAAAGGGCCCCACGTAGGAGTGACCCTGTGCCTATGACTGAGCACAGCTCTCACCGGCAGTGCCTCAAACATGTTAATTGAGGGGAAGAGAATAGAGGGGAAAGCGTCCTCTACCTTCCCCATCACTTGATGAGACTGTCTTTCCCAAACACCCCAGTATTCACAGCATTTCTCAACCAAAGCACCCTCCTTCATCAGCCAGGCCACACATACACCAAAAGTCCATTCTCTCCAGCTTTGTCCTATTGTTCATCTCATATTGCTTCAGCTCAGCACCCAAAACTTCTGCATGACCACTCCTATTTAGTAATGCCTTACAGCCCATCCTAAATCCATCCTGCCAAACCCAGCTAGAACCAGCTGTGGAGAATCTTTATTTTTTAAATATGTATCCCTATATTTTTATAGTCTGATCATTTTCACACCTCCCCTTCCATCATAAATACTAAATCAGGTTGATTTTTCCAGCTTTTTGCTTATCTTTTTCCCTCTCTTGCAGCTATTGACAAGGCTTCCAAGATGGCACAAGATGGGGTAGAAAAAGCAACTGGACAAGCTGCAGAAGCAATGTCTGGCCTTGGGAAAAAATGCGGATTTAAGAAATGATGCTAATTTAAGCAAGCAGTATTGTATGTAAAAATCTCTCTTTGGTCTGTAATCCCCTACTCCTTTGTGTGTACAAACAAAAGCTGTTTGAGACCTGGCTAATTTATCTCTCGCCAAATACAAAATTTTAAGGCAGAAGACCCCCTCATCCTTCACATAGGAAAAGTACTGCTTTTAGAACATCTTGTGACATCTGTTCACAATCTTCAACTTGGCTCATAAGGCCTCAGAAGTACTATTGCCCTGCTCCCACAACAGTGCAATGATTATTGCCACATTTGCTGAGTGTACTTACAAAACCAGAGAAGCTGTTCATACTTCAGGACACCGGAACATTTGTGTGATGAAACTGAGTTTCCTTCCAGTAATCAAAATTTAAGCTAGGGCTATATTTAATGTCATTTGTTCTTTTTTTCCCATTGGCTGTATTTTCTAATTAAGAGAAATAAAAGTTATTGTAAGATTTCCACCACCCAGAAATATATCACCTTTTTATGTACTCCTGTTATTTTATTGGGCTTTTAGCAAAGGATCACACAATGTCTTGCAGATCTCTTTTGCTTTTTGATTCAAAGCCCGGTGAGGTCAGTGACCATCCTGTAAGAGAGGTGAGTACTAAATAGTTTTGCAGATTGGCAGACAGACAGATGGAAACCAACAACCCTGCGCTGCAGGGGAGCCCCACGGTCTCTGGAAGTGAACTGGAGTTGTGGTGTCCACCCCCTCACCCTTGCTTCTGTATGGCTGTTGCCAGTCTGTTTTTCTTGTTATGCACAACACATCTCCTGTTAAATCTCATGGGAAGAAAATCGGACCCTTTATCCCAGTGCACACTTGTAGCACTAATGCTAAAAATGCCTGGCAGCACTGATGTGAGAGATGGCCCCATGGAGTGCTCAATGCGTCACTTCAGTCATGCCTGAGCTGCATCCCTGGTCCCCATCTGTCCCGGAGGTAGTGCAAGTGAGGGAAGTGGGCAATCTTCTTGCCCAGGAGATGGAAATATTTATTTTCGATTACTGCTTGCTGGGCTATCAGAGGCTGGCTGCAGGCAGACAGGGTGCCCACTTAGTGCTGCCTCTGTCAACAGAAGGCACTAATACACTAATACCCGCTTATTCACAGCAAGTGCTGGATTTACTGAGATAGGCCAATCCAGGCCAGTTTCAAACAAACTGTCTCATACCTGTTGACCAAGAGCTATGGTTGTCCAGGGTTTTTCAGAAGCTGATCTTTGGGAATGTAGTCCTGAGAGAGGCTGACTCACCGCTGAACCCAAAGACAATCTGCAAAAAGGGCTGACGGACTGAAAAGCCTTTAGAGGGCTCTATAAGTAATAGACCATCTGTGAGTAAACATAGTCCAGGCCTTTGCACCGAGTGTCCCTATGCAATGTCCACTGTCATTTAAAGCTTTAAAAGCCTAAATATTTACCCAAGTACAAGCCCACAGAAAAAGTGCTACACTATTGCACTCTCAGTTACTGGGCAACTCTCAACAGTACTTAATTATTTAGTACTTTCCATGGTTACCTCCTGATGGTGAAATCTTCAGAAAATGAGCCCCTTAGCCTCTGCATTTCAGACACTGATGCTGCCTCTATGGGTGATGGTGATCCACACACCAGTCTCCATCACACCTTTTTTCCTGCAAACCACTTCTTATTTCATATTACAAAAAAAATTGAACAGTTGTGGGCTTTTTGCCAGTAAAACCTGTTATGTCCTTATGTGACCGATGCAATTCCTGCTGTTTTGTGCAAGGGGAACAAAGCTCTGACTCCTGGTGTGTGGTTTTTATGCTCCCTTATTCCAATCATAGGTGACACCTTCAGTGTAACTACACTAGTTGTCACCAACTGCTGCTTGGCCCAGTGTTGGCAGCAGCACTGGCAGGGTAGGGACTGCACTGCCTGGCAGGGGGGACTGCTGGAGCTCATTCACCACATGAAGGGAAGAGAAGCACCTTTCTCTATCTGTCTGAGGAACACTGGGAGGCAGCTCCTGCTCCCCAGTCCCTGGCACAGAGATGTGACACAGAGCCCTTGCTGACTCAGTAGAGATGCTAGGAGCCTGATCAGAGCATTTCGCATCTCTTTTGTCTCAAGGGTGGATGCTGTGCCACAGACACCCATGAGTCTGAGTCACTTGTTGGCAAGTGTTTCTAGGTCTAAGCTTTAGCGCTTTGCTCCACAAATAAGGTCACTGCCTTATTCACAATGCTCTTTGGCCTTAAAGGATTTGGGGATCTCCGTCCCTGGTGCATCACACAGGGATCCACATCCCAGCCTAGGACTGTACCTTCCTATCCCACCTAAAGGCTCCAGATAACAGCAAAACAGACATCCTTAATGCTCCTGCCAGCTCATGTGCCAGCTAACTATAGAGACACATGAGGTTACCCAACACCTGACTTCTCAAATTTCCTAAAATTTGCTTCTGGGTGTGCCTGCAGCTGCCTGGGCCATGAAATGCTGAGCAAAGGGGATGCATGTGCCAGCCTGGCCAGGCTGCCCAGCGCCAGCATCACCTGTCCAGTGCCTGCTCCAGCCCACTCCAGTGCTCACTCCAGAGCCTGCAGACCTTCCCGGGTGCTGGGGGAGAAGCAGCCACCCCACCTCCCCTTTGAAGCTGGGCAAGGCGGGGGCTCAGGGGGCACAGGTTTTACCAGACTGCTCAAAACCCACCTTCAGCTCCTTCCTTTGCCCAAGAAAACATGAATCCTCTTCTCAGGAGAATGCTTTGATTAACGGTGTGGGGATCATCAATGGTACGACCTTTCTGAAATGTAGTTTTGCGGCCGTAGTTTTGCGTTCTGTGGCAAAATGCAAAGGTGATTCATTATTTATTTATTTATTTATTTATTTATTTATTTATTTATTTATTAGTAGAACCCCGCCCCGTGTTCCCGTGCAGTTCCCAGCCTGGCCACGGCGGGGGGCCCCTGCCCCGATCCGGCGGCCCCGCAGCCATCCGCAGGAGCCGTTTTGGCTTCGCCCATCAGCCGGCTGTGACAGCTGCTTCTCCTGCGCTGTGCCAGCCCCCGGCCGCTGCCGGCACTGCGTCGGCACACACGCACACACGGTGCTGATTTATCTTTTGCCTTCAGACAGGAATTTACCAGGGAGTTAGTACAAATAAACCCTTTTTGTGCATAGCTCCTTCTTCCTACTCGGTAACAGTTCCCTCTCTCCTTTCTGTTTCTGTTCCTTCCTTTGCAGCTCCTAGACTGGCCCAGGCAATCGGGAGCACCCTTTGCGCATTCATAGCCCTGAGGATTCATTTCACAAGCTGGGGGAGCCGAGCCCATATAACAGCTGGATGGCAGAGGGCACAGCTGCTGTGCACAGCGGGTTGGCTGTGCAGAGGTGGTAAATTATTAACTGAGCCCTTGGTAAAGAAAACCCTTCTTATGGCTCTTCTGTCGGACCTGGCAAGAGCAGCTCCCAGGGCCCATCAGCACCAACTCACCCTGCCTCAGTTTCCCCGGGTCCTGTTCTCACGCCTTGTTGCTTTAGCTACCATTTCTTTCTTTGCCTCTAGCTTACTGTTTACTAAATACAGTGTCCTTTTTTTCTTTTAGGACTAACCCCCCGGCTTTTTACTTCTTTTCCAAAGTCACCCTTTTGGCAGGTGATCAGGTTCTCATCCCTCCTATGGCACACTCCATGCCCCTGACCCAGACCCCACTGGCTCCCCTGACCCTGCAGGGACAGACCCCTTGAAGCTGGAGGGGCTGGGGACTGCTGCAGGGGCTTTCCTGGCACAGCTGCAGCTGGGGGCTCTGGGGCGGAGCAATGGAACACGGACATGACACGCAGGACACAGGTGGCTGCTGTGGGAGGCTGGTGGGTGCCAGGAAGGAGCTGCAGCCCAGGCAGTGGCAGGGCTCATGAGGCGAGAGTGCAGTAAGAGCTCGCTGCTTCGGGAGGATACCATGGAGAAGCCACTCACCATAAGATGGGGCCGTACGTCTGCAGAAAGAAACTTGCCTTCCTAAACATAACACCAGGAAACATAAGGCTGACTAAGCTGTTGCTGCATTGGATGCTATTCTTCGTATGCTGCTGATACGTGTGGGGGGTGAAACTGCTGTGCTGGCTGTGTGCTTTGACTGCATTATGCCACTATGCCATGACCTGAAACAAAGTCAGATAAACTCTCCCCAGCTTTTCCCTTCTTCCCAAAGGGCAGCAGCAGCAAACAGCAGCAATGGGACAGGTGACTCGGGAGCCTCAGCAGGCTGGGCCACTCTCTGCACTGTTCCACTCATACTCCCAGGAAACCACAATTGCTTGAATAACCATGTTGGAGGGTATGTTCTGGCCAGTCCCTGGAGTCTCCAGTTATGAACAGACCTTTTATTTGTGAGGTTGCCCAGCTTCTTTCTGGAGCTGCCAGCACTGTCTGCTCCCAGAGCTTGCAGTGGCAGCGGGTTCACAGAGGTTTGCCACCCACGGGACAAAAGCAACCTTCTTTTCATGTTTTAAATTCATCTCCTAACAATTGCACAGATCATTCCTTCACTTGAAACCTTGCAAGGTTTGGCAAATAAGGGCCCTGCTGCAGGCAGGGCTGGGCTGGGGTCGAGGGGCCGTTCCCTGACACCTGCCCACACCTGTGGTGGGGCTGCCCATCTGTGCTGGGGTGGGGGCCAGGGAGGTGATAAAGGGGCTGTGGGAGGGGGCCTGGGCAGCTCCTGGCTGCAGGTGTGGTGGGCAGGAAGGAATAGGGCGTGAGGTGGCTGTGTGCTGGGAGGGAGGAGGGGTGGCAGGGGCCAATTGTTTTGGTGGCATGGTTGCTGTGGCTTTTGCCCCATGTTGTGATTTCTGCCCGCCTGTGTGCTGTGGCTGTGTGGATGTGACCCTGTGGAGAGGCTGAGGTGGCTCTCAGTGGTTGGTGCTGGCAGGTGGTGGTCAACCAGGCTGGGGCAGGTGTTCTGCAGCCTGTACTCGTGGCAAAGGACACTGGATGTTGTCTCTGCTCTCAAGCTGTATGTGTTTGCCCATGGCAGCTGTTGGCTGAGCTCAGGACATGTGCGTGCTTGTGCCTTGGCAGCTTTAACCCATGTTTTCAGCAAGCTGTCCCAGCATCATTTGGCCTGAGTGGCAGTCCTGGGCTTGGCTGTGGGACTGGCCGGTGAAGGGAGGGGAGCGAGGTGCTGTGGGGCATGTCTGTGTGCAGAGATGAGCTCGATGGGGGCTGAGGCCCTGCTGTTGTTAGCCCCAGAGCTGTGCCAGGGATAGCCGAGGGAGCCAAGGAGACAAGATGTAGCAGCAGCAGGGCAGCTCGTGTTATTGGAAGGCGCAGTGCTGCTCTGCCTGTGCTTGTGTGAGTTGGGAAACGCAGTCACTGAGGTGTGGTGCTGTGATCATGGCTGGCAAAGGCTATGCCACTGAATGCAATCTAACGTCAGCTTAAACACTTAAGTGATGAAAGTCCTGGTGTCGGCAGAGAACTACACCCCTTCACTGGTCTTCTGTCTTTTTAATCTATATGTAGTAACAGAAAAAAAGTCCGTTTTTATGTTTGAAAACTGTGGTGTGTTTTATTGCTGTATGTTTTTACTCCCTTGAGGCAAATACCACCTTCACCTGTTTGTAGGGAGTGTTGCAATGGCACGTACTCTCCCTAGCATTACAATTCAATGTGTACCTGCAATGCGTTGGTCTAATATAATTACATTTATTTCTGTAATTTTATTTCTACACCCATGTTCATTGAGAAGTCAAAGCATCCATGCTGGTGCTGCACCGATCTGCTCTTGTGGAAGTTGCTCATGATGTTGCTTTTGGGGGGGAGAGGAAAAAGTTGTACTTGCAGTACTGGAGTGTGGGAGAGAAGGAACTGTCCTTTGCTTTGCAACTAGGATAGGAATAAGAGGGGTATTCTTACTGTGTCTTACATTGTAAATAGTCACCTCGCCAAATACATGAGCCTGAGTCTTGCTGTCTTCACACCACTCTCCCTGTCGGTAACTGGAGCAGCAGCCAAGCAGGATGAGGAAACTGCTGTTTCCTGCAAAGCAAGGCCAGCCATAGGTAATTGGAGGATGTTATTACAGGGAACAATGGGTGCATTTCACCGCTTGGCTGCTGTGCAATGAATTTCCATGGGTCAAATGTTGCTCTAAGTTATCTGAAATATTTCAGGGTTATTTTAATGTGTCAGTTCTGAACTTTGTCAATACCCCTTGCCTTGACGTCAAGAAAGACATTAATTTAAAACCAAAATTGTTACTTTCCTTCTGGTTTTTGTGAGCATATTCTGGTAGAATTTGCTTTCAGATATGGCAAGTAATCCCTTCGCTGCTGTCAGAAGATAAAATGACGCAGAGAAGCCCCCCCCACATCATATTTAATTGCCATGAAGTAGGACTTTGTAGTCAGTAAGCATTGGTTGGAAGTAAACAACTTCTGCTGTAATGCTGGAAGGGGCATCATAGAGGAATGGTTGTTCATGAAGTGACATGTCTGGGATCAGGAGAGGTATTCCTAGAGTCTGCTGTGGCAGATCAGCTTGATAAATAAAGCCCTTCTTCTGAAGCAGGTTACTTTTTTTTTTTTTTCACCTTTTCAGCAACAATTATCTGATCAACAGAGCAAACCCTCCTGTCCAGAGTGTGAAAGGGCACAAAAATAAATCTGCTATAAAGCAGGTGATGCTGGAAAAAAACAAGCCCAGCCCTTTGGGATGAGAGCAGCTTCAGGCTGGCTGGATGGCGTATGGGCACCCTGTGAGGAACCCGGCTGGCATGAGGGCTGTGTCCCTGGCAACCTGCCCCCCAGCATCCTGCTGTGCTGCACGCTGCTGGCCCTGTGCCACCTCCCACCCTGCAGCCTCTGCCCTGGGGAACAAGGTGGTAGCTCAGTGTTGTGTTGCTGGGGGCAGGTGGTGGGAGCCTGGTGCTGCCTGGCCCCAGTCAGGGCTGGTGTGGGCTGTGGGGCCGCATGCCATGGGCCTTGGCCTGATGCCTGAGGCCCGGGGGCTGCGCTGGGGCCTGTGAGTGTTCACCATGGGGACAGGGGAAGGACACAAACCTTCTCTCTTCACTCTCCTGAGCCAGGCATGGGAAACAAGGGGTTAAAATATTAATTATGACACACCACAAAACTATTAGCTTCGTCTAACACAACAAAGATTTCATCAGATACTTTAAAAAGCAGGGTTAGCTCCTCCCATTTCTTTTTATAACCATGAATTTTAAGTCCCACTAGGGAGAAAAAAAAATGTAGGCAAGAATCATCTGAAACTGGATGCTTTTCTATGTAAGGTCTTGAAATGCCGAAGTTGATTTAAGCAATTCTTCAGCTGAGTGCTTTGCAATGCGATGTTTTTCTGCCCAGTTCACAAGGGGCTCTGCCTGCCTGTATCTCCTGCCGCCACAGCAGCTTGGGAGCCTCTGTTCGGGACAGCTGTGGCATGCCACCAACTCCTGTTTACCAACTGCACATGGAAAAACAACGCTTTAATTCCTGGGCTATGGAAAACTTCTGCGGATTAATCCACGCCCCCTCTCTGGAGAGGAAACCATAATAAACACTAATGTCTCTTCACCCTTTTATGCCTCGTGTATTAATCACCCGACAGGGGCTCATGGCTTTCCCTGTTCCAGTTTGCATTTGCCCTGTAACTACTGGGAGGAGTCCTGCTTTGTCTATAAAAAGCTGCACTTCACCGAACATTGTAACAGAACCGAATTTAGGGATTCACTTGCCCATCCTCTGCGGGGAGCAAGGACTGAGCGCAGCCATGTTCGGGATTGGGAAGAAGCTTGCCGAGGAAGCCACGCAACAAGCTGAAAGCGCTGCGCAGGCGGCAGGTAAATTCAAATCACTGCTTTCTCTCCTCCTGTGTCTTAGGTGTTAAAGTATGTGCCTGGCTCCTACCCCTGCAGGCTTTTTGTCCTGCAGCTGGGAGCAAATCACTCCCATAGGCATGAACTTTATAGATGTTCTCAAGGGTGAGGTCGGTGTACCGTATCTCCAGTCCCTCTAACACTATAGTAAATGAAGGACCTATACTAACTACTGGCATCCCACAACTTCTCCCACTCCTTTTTTTACTGTGTGGGTGCCTAGGTGATGCACTGAAGAGAGGACAGAGGAAAGCCCAAGGGGGAGGTAAGACTGCTTTTTTTTTTCTAACAGCTTTGTTTTCTAACCTGAACAGCCATGATAAATACAAATTTTTGTAGTAGCGTAGTGGATTAGCTTCCTGAGGCTCTGAGGTCTTTTATCTGCTCAGTGCTGCACAAATGTGTGCAGTTAAGTCAACTCTACTCTGCTGCCAGTGCTGCAGCCCCACTGGTATCACAGTCACGCAACCCACCAAAAGCACAAGTGTAGTTGTGGGAGGGGTTAGGGCACCTGAGTCAAGTTTATTCCTGCTGAGAAACTTGCAGAATCAACCCTGAATTTACATGCCACTTAGATGAGCCATCGTTAGTGAAGCTTTAACACAGAGACCTGGACTCACATGATTCCTTAATCGTCTGTGCTTAATATAATATATGAAACAGTAGAGACTCTTTCATATTTCTTTACATGGCATTCACGTAAACTCTCAAAACCAAACATTTTGTCTGTGACTTCAAATGCAAACGAAATCTTACTTATGTGCCAAGCAAAGCAAGTGGAAAACCTGCTACTCATTTACCATCTATCCTTCATTCAGTTTGCTAAGAAGATGAAAGATGCCTAATTCCACACCCACTGCCCCCTTTTCCAAAGAATTTGGGTTTATCCTGTAATAAACTATTTTTATGCTGAAACACCAGGATGTGGGCAATTGGAGAGTAACCATCAATTTGTGTTTTCAAATGAAGATTTCTTCATTTTGCTTTTGCTGTACATAAGCCCTAGAAATGCATATTTTGTGGAGCCTTTTTGACGTTCCTAGCTTTTTTAATGTTGGGGAAACATTATCTACTGCTTCCTACACTAGAAGACTGATGTGGATGCTTCGTAAGTGGTATTTCTCATCTTGAAGGAGCTGAGTAGTAATCTCAGTGTTCAGCTGATTGATCTAGCTGTTTAGGTGTCAACAAACTCAAGAGCAAATTGTTTAAATAGCAACAGCAGTCTTTCCCTTTTGTCACAAGCACTTAAAGGCGAACCAGTTTTTCAGACCCCTGTGGTCTGAAGACTTTTGCCTGCACCCTGCACACATTTTCCCAGCAAGTCCTGTGCCATGGCACAGCCCTTCCAGCTGGAGTTGGATCCTGGAACAACAACAGATCTCCCAGGCACTTTGGCCACTTCTGTGCCATCAGCACATACTGTGAATACGTAAATACACTGCATGTGACACTGAGCTTGTGTTGCATCTGTGTCGGTACTGCATCCACTCCTGGAAGTATTATAAGTAGAGGTACCTTCCAAATTGCCATTTAAATAAAAACAAAGGAGTATTTTATGCTCATTTTTAACTAGAACAAGACAGTCCCACTGGTGGCTGTACAACTATTAATTACTTTGTCTCTGAACTACTTTTGTTGTGCCAGCACATGCTTGAAGACACAGTCCCATAAGCTGTTGCTAAGTGCAGAGTGGCACAACTGGGCTACGCAAGTATCTAAAATTAGCACCTACCCCACGGTTCCTAAAAGGAGCCCTGAACTCAGCTGTGACCAAAGATTACTACAGGAAGCATTTTCCTTAGCTGCACCTTACGTGCAGCGTACATCATTCATGTTAGGAAACTGCAGCACAAGATGATGCATGATGATAATTAGCATGTCTTCTAAGCGTTCAAGGTGAAACAGGCCACTGGTTTTTACAAGGCACTTAACAAAATAACTACTGTTGAAGTAGACTTTTGTCTGTTGGAGACTTTTGAAGTTTTAGACACTCCCAGTCCACTTAGATGTTCTTCCTCACCTCAGCACTACTACTTCATGCAATGTCCGTGAAGAATCCGGCTTGCTCAGTCAGCCCCCCCTTCAGTGCCTGTTGTGCAGAACACATCAATGTTTTCTAAAAGGTAGTATTTGGAGCTAGGGGGAATAAAAGAAATACAGGTTCAACTGAAGGCCCTTTCCCCAAACCTGTATTTGATTCTCATGAGCAAGACTTCTCTGATCATAGCCATTGGAGGCTGATCACACAAATATTTATTGCTATATTTAGGCTGCAGTTCCTCCACTTTAAGACAATACCTTCTCTTGTCCTTCATGCCTCAATAAGTCTCCTCTATTTAATATTTTAATGCCTTTAAAGCTAGTCTAGTCTCTTGAGGAATACAATTTTCTCCAGCTACAGAGAAGTATGAGACTGTACACTAAACTTTTTGATGTGCTGTCCTCACATCATGCTGCTTTCAGTCAGCAGCAAGCTTTCTGCAGTTGGTGGGAGAATCTTTACCAACCAAACTGTCCAATCCTGCTCTCTGCAGATCTCAGCCAGGCTCAGTAAAAGGAAAGTTTCATTGCATCTAATTCTCTACTGGGGTTTGTCTCCTGACACTGTAGGTGACACAGATTGTGACTTCCATAATCTTCACGTGTAGCAAGACACTTGAGAATGTGGGGAACTACCACCAGCTTCCTAATAGCATTGCTCTCCCACTAGACCAGGGTGCCCATCCTTATGGAACGATTTTTCATCTTCTAGCCCTGAAACATTTTGCAAACCTGCCTAAAATGTGATTCCTGATTTTAGGGGTAGGGTGAAGGCTGCTTGATTTACACTTGGTTTTCTCTTAATTCCAGTTAACACAGTGGGCCAGACTGTGCAGCAAGTGGTGGAACAGGCTAAGGATGCTGGTCAGAAAGGTATGGTGATGTTTCTGTGCATTTCAACAATGTCGTGCCACTGAAATCCCTGCCTTGCTCCTTGTCCCATACCTGGTGGGAAAGGGGAAGGTATTGCAGTGATGCTGCAGTTACCTTTGTTCTTCTGTTTTAAAAGCTCTCGATGAAGTCTACAAAGTTGCTGAAACCGGTGAAAAAGCTGTAAAAAATGTGGCTAATCAAGCAACTTCGTGGGGCAAAAGCTTTGGACAATGAAGACAAAAATGTACCACCACTAAATTTTTTGTTAACAAGTTTCTACTACATGTACTCTTAAATAAAGAAAATACTTACACTCTACCTGACTTATATGCATTTCTTAGGAATCCTTTGGTTACGCATAGTAAAAAACTATTTACAATGACTGGCCTAGAAAGACTGTATTACCTCACAGAGCAGACAGCTAAAGCTGTGCTACGCTATTAATGCAGACAAACATTGTCTTTGTTTTTGTGATGGAATGGATGGCTTGGAGTGGGCACAAAGTAAAGTCAAAGACTTAGGAGCTGGTCTCTCCCATTTTGTCGCTGAGCTTAAGTTATGATAGTGTGTGTGTAAGTCTCACAAGCTGAGCACCCAACAGCCATATCAACACAAGGTAAGTACCTCTGCTTCTGTGACTGTGCTCCTACTTCTGATCTTACCTGTAAAGATGTAATTAGCTACTGTGCTGATGAAGACCCAAGTGTGTTTAAGGTATATGTAACCATTGTGCAACAGCACTGTGATAAACTATTGCTAACAGCAGAACGCTGCATTACTGCTGACAGAGCACTTAGCTTGCCACTAATTGCTTAATGCTGCTTGAGCTGGGTCATTGATACAACTTCAACAGCTCTGCACAGGAAAGCACTGATGCATAATGCAACACAGATGGACAGTAATCAAACAGAAGTTGGAAGAATTGAGAACTGACCAAGTCTGGGCTGTAAAAAAAAACAAACCAAAAAACTGTGTGAGTGCACATGAACTTAAGAGTGAGAAGGGAAGGAATGTCTTGCTACTGCAATGAGTAAGGAATCTGATATTACAGACTTACCGGTTACTAACAGAGTAATGTAGTAACTTACTTGGTCACTTACTTGGTGTCTTGAAATCACAGCAAGAATTACCATTGCTCCAGCACTTCCTCCTGATGGTGACAGTTGCCATAAATGAAAACAGATGTAGGTCTGAGTTCTTTGCTGGGATGAAAAATGATTGAAAAATGACTCTACTTGCTCTTCTGTGTAATAGTTATTTTTTCATTTTTTGCACGCAGTATGTAACTCCAAACACTGTAGTTATGATCCTTACGAAATTCACTTGCAGCTTCAGAGTGCTTACTGAGCCACTAGTCAACACAAACTATCCACATAATCAGCACTTACTACTGCATGAGAGGTTACAAATACCCGCTAAGGTAAGGATGTGTTTTACTCGAGGTAGTAGGTGTAGTTCAGAGCAGATTCAAATCTATGCATAAATCTAACGTCAGGCACTGACTGGCTCCCTGCCAAACATCCTACCAAGATTCCTGGTGAATGTCTAGTGACATGTAAGTGAATACAAGCAGTGACAATGTTGTTAGCCAAAAGATAAGACTTGTCTGCATGGGTATGTAGATGTAAGGAGGGGAGCACTTCCCAAGAAGTTTGCTCTAACACCTAATTGAAGTTACAGTAAAAAACAGCAGCAGTTATATTTATAACCTACAGTGCAGAGAGTGATTGCTTTCTTCAGCTGTGGCTAAGGGCTAGGAAAAGGCTACAGCTGCTTGGCACCAAGCCTCCAAAACCACATTAACTAACAGAAACTGTGTAAAATTTTACCCTTTTCTTCTCTCTGTTGCTGTTGACAGGTCTTGAGAGGTATGCGCTGCAAAATGTGATAAGGAACATGCAATTTTACTTTTTCTTAACTGCCTGATCACATTGGGACTGAGCTCAGGAATGCTCAGCACCAGTGTAGGCTTAACGTACAAGACCATTTCAGGACAGGCTATCTATCACAAGTCGTCTGGATTCACTGGTAATTCAGTTCTTACATTTAGCTACAAGAAAAGGGCAAATCAGCTGAAGTGCTGTGATCTTGTCAGACTCCAAGCATGAATCTTCTCAAGAATCTTAGGTCTTTGATAGAAAGTAAGTTTTCCTTATACCAGTGTTAGATGTGCTCAGGTTCATGTCTCGCAGGTCTCCAACACTGACTCTGTTACAGGTCAGCAACCATTGCAATCAAGTTGGCTGAGGAGAAATCCAGTTAACCTTAAGGACTCATCTCTGGCTTTAGTGAAATCATACCTGGTGGTATGCCTGCTTTCTTTCAAGATGTTCTGTGAAAATAAGTGTTACTGTGTGGGTATATAAGAACATAAGATGTTAATGAATTGGGAAATTTGGGCATTGTGCAGCTTTTGGCTTTTCCTTCAATCTAAGTAGGAGGTAGAAAATATCCTAGTCAGCTACCTATACCAGCTTTCCACATTTTCCAACACTGAAAGGATCCCATTTTTTCAAGTTTGCAGAGGCAAATTAGAGGTACTTTACTAGCTGGAGAGGAGAGGAAAAGAGGGGGAAAGGGAGGGAGAAATCAGTAAACTAGCCAAGTCCCTTCACTGCTACTGCACTTCACTTTCATCAACTTTGCCGACAGATAATGCAACTCAGCTTTTAAGATACTTTCTCCTTTCAGTAATAAAACTAGATTTATTTGTGAGTTTTTAGCATTTGAGTTTTGGTGTAAGTAGGTTACAATTCATCAGAGTTGAATGTTTACATTAAAAAAAAAAGTGTGACCTAAGGTACAGATCTCATGTTTGGAGATCCACACCTTGATCACAGTAATTCTTTCATGTTCAAAGGGTCTCATAAAAAAGGCAAAAAACCACTGCACTTAAGTAACTAGAAATACTTTTATAACCCTGGATATCAGCATATATGATGGAGTAAGTCACTAGTTAAATGCATCACACAGGTTTATTGCTCAATGCTAACTACTAGAATAGTACTTCACACAAATTTGAGAGGACACAGTAAAGACCTGAAACAATTTACCAAATATATCCAACTTCAACAGTCTTGTTGACAGGCAAGTTCAAGAGACTGAGATTTGTATTAGTGAGCCCTGTAGGACAACTTGGAGACAGTATCGTATCAATAGGCGTGTAATGAATAAAAAAGTGTGCTGTGAAGATTCACAGATGGACTGTAACTATGGAAACCTACTGAAGGAAATACAAAACAGTAATACAGCAGCATAGCAGGTTTGGAAAGGTCAACTTCTTTTTTTTAATAACTGCTCTTCTCTCCAGGTTATATCATGCAGTTACAAAGTAGTTAGAAAAAAAGCATGAGTTTCTGGGAGGAACTAGTTGTCTTTTAAAAAAAACATTCCTATTCATCACATAAATAGTATCTGGCACGTCAAGGGGACTCCACTGGACAAAAGCCTTATACTTTATAAACTGTGCTTGATCCAATGTTGTGTTGAGGTCCATTTTGTTGTACTCTAATCTGTTCAAAACTTTCAAGACTTCCTGATGTGGGAAAAAAAAAAAGGCTGTGTGTTTTATGACAGTGGATTAAGTATTAAGCAGCATTCTAGCTGCTCTGTAGTTTGGTCAATGATTTCTCAGTTTAGTTTCACTCTAGCTGTTCACTGAGGCAGTATCTAGTTTTCAGAAAGCCTCTGAAAGGAAAAGACTGAAAAAGAATTTAAAAAAAACCCAAGTATGATTGCTTACCAAATTCAGACTATCCCCTTTTTTAGAAAAAAAAAAAAAAAAAAAAAAAAAACNAAGAAACAGCCTATAGTCAGAATAGTTATGTAGACACTTGATTAAAAACTAGAGTTGCTTGATCGTTTCAGCTTATAAAAATATTAGTCTGTCACCTCTACATACTTCATGGTGATAGTCAAGCTAGCTTTAACAAGCAACAAAAGGCAGTCCTATAACAGCAGCACAGTTAAAGAAAAAAAATTGCCTAAAGAGAATCAGGCCCAAAGCTCTACTCAAATAAAAATTAGACTCCTATCAAAGTTAATCCCCACTGGAGGCCCATTCTTCTTTTGACAATGCCACAGCATTGATCATACAAGGCCTTACTGAAAGTGCCAAAGCTAAAATTACATCATTAAACAAAAGTGCATGAAGTAATAATGAGCTATCTGCTCATCTAGTACAGTATTTGATCTGAAGTCAGAGAAGTGGCTCAGGTGGCAAGACCACTCTTTCATACATAAAATGTACCATTTTGTTTTGTAGGCGAAACACCCAGAATGGCCCCTACAAGTGCAGATGAACTGTTGTCTTCAGATACATATTTGTATACAATTTCCTAATCCATGGATNAAAAAAAAAAAAAAAAAAAAAAAAAAAAAAAAAAAGACTAGTTTGGACTGAAACTAATTGAGAATAGGATCCACTATAATGTCAGAAGAAAAGAAAATTTTATGGTTACATGTAAACTTGTGATAAGCTTTCTCAAGAAGAGGGTACATTAACGGCGAGAGGGATTGGATACAATAAGGAGCGGTAATGGCCTGTTTATGTAAAGGTCAGGCCAGCCTCATTGTACACTTTGAAGACTTTCTCAATTGCATTGACGTAGGCAGCTGTTCTCAGGTCCAGACCCAGGTTGTACTTCATGGCAGTACGCATGATTTGCTGAAACAGAAAAGATTGTATGTGATTTCTGCAAGTTTCTCCATAGGAACTGTACTAGATTTTGCTTAGAGGATCCAAGTTAGGAGTATAAGAGCCACTAGATTGATATCAGAGCTCAGATCCTTTGTAGCTCAATTCTAAAATGTCTTTATTCCCCTTACAACTGAGAACTGAAAGGGAAGAAAATCTTTCCCAGATTACTACAGTGCCCCTTTTCAGGTCTTGGATCCACATGCAACTCAAATGCAGGGAGAGACAAAATGTCTCCAGCAGTCTTTGCCTCACTAATTAAAAATACTGCATAGAGGGATTAATCTAAAACTGCTGGTGGTAAAGTAAAGCTCTCTTAGGTATGTGTCCCAGATTAGTCAGGTGCAAGAGGACAACGAGAAAGTTTCTAATTACTACAGCTTCCACTAGAAAATACTTCCTGATTTCATGTATTAGTCTCCAATGTTTACTATACCGAGTTAAAGTTAGCCATCCTGGCAGAGAGCAGAAATACCTCATACTCACAGTGACTTCCATTATTGTGAACTGTTTATCTACTCCTTTAATTGCAATCAAATTCTGGATAACCTATTCAAAAACTGTTGCAAAGTCATGTAAGTTCTTCTTTGTATTAGTACATTTACTAATGCGATACTTACCCGGGCAGAACGCTCCATTGTGTAAGCCAACCCAGAGTGGACAATGTCTTTCTCAGATGCACCCTGTAACAATAGGGAATAAAATCAGGGTTTAATCTGGAACAAAAAAAGGTACTAGTCCTGTAGTAGGGACAATGACATGTTGTATTCCTATATTGAAGCTTGCCTGCTCATTTTCTTCTAATGACTGGTATAAGAATCTAAATTGCCTTTCCTGTGTTACTTGAAGAGCTAATTATGGTCAGTTCAATTCTAAAACCTCAGACATAAACACTGAAGTCTTTTATATGCCTACCTTCTAGATGCATGACGCTAGCATTTTTTATGGATGTTGTATACTGTTTTTAGCCTTCAGAACACACAGTAAATGTTAAAACAAAAACTCCCAAGAGTTAACAACCTACAGAAGCTACTTGCAATTGTTTTATAGACAGACAGGTTTTAGGAAGGGCATGGATCCCCAATTCATACACTCAACATTGTATTAGCCCTGAGCAACTCCAGAATAAGTTTGTGTCCATTAAAATTTAAATATGCAGGACAATAAATAACAGAAGATACCCTGAATTAGGATGACTGAATATCAGCTTCAATGTTCCATCATCCTGACTGCTGTAATTTACTAATAATTTGAGACCTGGCTTAACAAAATACGTGCTTTCCCTCACATACCAATTTGGGCTTGATGTAGAAATTACTAGGCCATTTTCCATGGCCTGTACTTAAGAGATCACAGCAATTGCTTTAAGCCACAGAACCTACCTACTGTGCTATTCATTCAGCCTAACATATGAAAATGAAAGCATCATACTGGATCAGGTTAAAGTCTCTCCTTCTGTCATCTGACAGTAGCCCAAGTTTACATGCAATTCCCCTGATTTCTTCCTGAGGAAGCATGGTTTAATGTTTTTCATAACTCACTGCAGTTTTTCCACCAATCATTTGTCCATATCCTCCTAAACTTGTGTTTAAAAAACAAACCAACCAACACTTTTACCTTCCACACATCCCTTTGTCAGAGTATTGCACACCTTAACTGTTGGCTGTGCTAGGAACCATCCCCGTTCTTCATTCTGCACCTCACTCTGATGGTTTTGTTTGAACTCATCTCATTCTCTTTCACCCTTCCTTCCAGTGAATAATCTATCCTTACTCATCCATTTCCGCACTGCTCATTCTATAGGTCACTATCTCCACCCCAGAACTAGTTTGGGACAATAGGACCTAGGTTAGTTATTGTTCATGTACGAGAAGCTTCCGTATCTTTGACTATTCTTGTGATCTTCCTCTGAACTTTTCCCATATGTACAATGTCTTAAGATACAGAGACCTAATCTGCATGCTGTATTCAGAAGGTAGCCACACTCTGGATTTATATTGTCGCATCATTAGTCAGTCTTATTCTTTTCCGTTCAGAACAATTTCTAATGCTGGATTTGCTTTTTGATTGCTGTGGATTTCTAGGCTTGTATTTTGTCATTACCTCCAGATCTTTCATTTGAATGCAAATGGATGAGCTCACAACCCATCATTTTATACAAAAACTTCCCCACCATGTATTGCTACACTTTAGATAACAATGAATTTTACCTAATTGTCTTTGCCTATTAATTCAGTCTTAGTGGAACATTCTACAACTTTTCACCCACCTCCTGTCTGTATTATCCTGGAGTTACAAAAACAGCATATCAAACTGTCTGCGGTGTGGTATCTTGTTGACAGTTGTTTGGAAATCTAAGCAAACTATACCAACAATATCTCCAAAACAAATTCTGGTGATGTTTGAGGCAGTATTTTCCAAGTTCCATGGACTTTGATAGCCAGAGTTCAAAGAAATTACAGAATCTATGTATTTATCAGGTTAGCCAGGAGAAATATCAAGTAGCTCATAGCAAACAAAAGCACTAGGAAAAAACCCACAAGTTTTAAAGTTCTCCTTACTGGCCTGCAAAATGAATCCTTCCCAGCCCACTCCCCAGTAAAACACAACAAAAAAAAAAAAAAAAAAAAAAAACAACAAACCTCACATGGTTTGTCTAAACAATGGAGATAGGCTGTTGCTCTGAAAAACTCCAGTGTATGAACAGGAACATGCAATCTAACACTAGTTACAAATATAAGAGGCATCTGTATTAAAACTAGCTTTTTAACAATTTTGGAGATATTTTCCATTGGCTCAAGTAAAAGAAAGAAAAAATAGCTTACTTCCAGTATTCCTAAGCAGTTCAGATCATTGGCTTGCTTTATTTGTTTGGCCATCAAGCTAACCATGTACTAATGCCCTGCTTCGAGCAAAAACCTCCAAGATAACTACGATGGTAAAATTTATATTGCAGTTATAATACCATAATACAGTTATAGTAACAGTAAAAAAACCAACAGCAAATACTTACCGATATTCTATCTTGAAATTCTGCTGTAGGCACAACTGGAATAGTTCCACCATGTTTCCCAAATTTTCTTTCCAAGCTTTCCTGGACAGACACTAAAAAGGAAAAAAAGCAGAGGCAAGGTAACTGACAAGGAAAGGAATGTGCTCCCTAACAAAGGACCTGACCCCATGATTTTCAGCATTCAGTGGTTTGAAATGCAGACTACAGGGACCAGGGGCAAAGGGAGTCATCTTATTTTTGGTTTCTGAGAAATGGGAAAGATATTGATTTTTCTGTTTTGATAGGTGAATGCCTCCAATATTAGTAGCAATATTGCTATAGTACAGTCACATGGCAAGCGACTGTGGATTTACTGATCCCACTTCACTAACCTCGGAAAGCTGATAGAGCAATCTGGATTAACTTGATAGATAGCATTAGACAAAATATTTATTGAATTTAAAGCAATCAGTTATCTCCTATTGCACTTTGAATATACAACTACTTGCTAAGAAAGCCCATGTGGAATTTTAGTTTTTTCCTTAGGATGTGAGAAGTGCTTTGGTATTTTGAGTTGATACTTACTTCATTTTAATTCTTGACATTTAATTAGTAAGGTTTCCTAAACAACATCACAGAGTATTTCAGATGACACAATACTTAAGTTAAGAAAGGGATTTAATTTCGAATTGCCATAACGCTCAACCATTTTAGACACATCTTGAAAGGTATAATTTATGAGAAAAGGTTATATTAAAAAGCATTGAGATGCATGTTTTGTCAAGTCCAATGTCCCAAGATTCTCAGACATTTTCTACAGAACATTGTTTAAAACGCAGCAATATCTTGCAGGTCTTCTCCATTAAGCTTCCTCTCCCCATGTAATCAGTACTCTGGCACAGAAACTGGGAAGCACAGAATGACCCTAAGTGCCTGTACCCATTATACTCTTGCCCTTTATAAAAATCCTCTGTTGTTGCATGGGCAGAACGATGTCACCCAATAAAACTTTGAATCCTTCTCAAATATCAAGCGTGCAGGTGAAAGACACTTATTAAGATGTAATAAATATTTCACATAAGCAGTTTGAGTTCAGTATTTTCACGAAACGGAGGAAAGTATCTCTTTATGAATTAAAAAATAACTGAAAAAGTATGCATTTAAGTCAAGTCATTTGAGGTGCAGGTCAGTTAACCCATCAAATCTTTCCTGCTCTTCCCTATGCAGCAATAATAAACTTGTGGGAAACTGAGGTGAATTTAAAATAGTTCTGTATTCACTTCTCACACATTTGGTGTTTGCTAGTCCAATCTATTAATTAAACAGTGAATGAAAGCGGAACTGAGTACTTACTGAGCAAGTGGTAGTTTGAATCCCTTTCATATTTAAAAGTCAAGCGGCCATAGCTGACATGGTTCAAGTTTTTCAGCCACTCAAAATAGGATACCGTTACACCACCAGCATTCAGGTAAAGATCCTGCACAGAAATAGTTACAAGTCTTGAATTGTGACAATGTGACAAAGACAGCTCTATTATATTAAGGAAAAAAAAACAGAAGTATTATGTATGAAGTATTAGTTTAAACTGCAGTACAGAAGACAATCCAGTTATTCTTAGAGGACAACATGTACCCTCTTCTGCAGTCCTGGGATTACTTCTACTGATTTAAAAGAGGACTTGACTTTAAAACACATGAAGTTCATATTTGCTTGAATACTTTCTTTTATTTTAGCACAATTTCTTAATCAAGAAAATTAGGGCATTCTTAGTCCATGTCGGTGAGTTAAGGCTGAAGATCAGCCACTCCTCCTAGCAGTCGCTTGATCAGGACACCCTTTCTTTGGGAACAGGTTACCAAATTGAGTGCGTGCGTTCGTCTCCTCGAGGGTAGGAAGGCTGTGCAGAGGATCTGGACAAATGGACTGAGGTCAACTGTATGAGGTTCAATAAATCCAAGTGCTGGGTCCTGCACTTTGATTGCAACAACCCCCTGCAATGCTACAGGCTCAGGGGAGAGTGGCTGGAAAGCTGCCCAGCAGAGAGAGATGTAGGGGTGCTGGCTGACAGCCGGCTGATCATGAGCCAGCAGTGTGCCCAGGTGTCCAAGAAGGCCAACAGCATCCTGGCCTGCATCAGAAATAGTGTGGCCAGCAGGACTAGGTAACTGATTATGCTCCTGTACTCAGCACTGGTAAGGCCGCACCTTGAATACTGTGTTCAGATTTGGGCCCCTCACCACAGGAAGGACATTGAGGTTCTGGAGCAGGTCCAGAGAAGGGCAACGAAGCTGGTGAAGGGTCTGGAGCACAAGTCTTAGGAGGAGCGGATGAGGGAGCTGGGATTGTTTATTCTAGAGAAGAGAGGCTGAGAGGAGACCTCATCACTCTCTACAACTACCTGAAAGGAGGTTGTAGTGAGGTGGCTGCTGGTCTCTTCTCTAAAGTAACAAGTGATAGGACAAGAGGAAACAGACTCAAGTTGCACCAGGGGAGGTTTAGGGTAGATATTAGAAAGAATTTCTTCACTGAAAGAGTGATCAGGCATTGGAACAGGCTGGCCAGGGAAGTGGAGGAGTCACCATCCCCGGAGGTGTTCAGGAAACGTGTAGATATAATGCTTAGGGACATGATTTAGTGAGTTAGGTGGTGTTGGGTTGGATTTGATGATCCTTGAGATCTTTTCCAACCTTATTGATTCTATGTTTATACCTGGATAGGTCTTATTCTTTCAAATTATGACTACAGGCAGCATTTACTCTATACAGTCTATATACACAATTCTGTCAGAGCATCTCCCAGAGACACAATGTTTACAAAGAGACTGGCCAGTGTATTTACTCTACCTTCTCCCTTTGCTTAGTGGGCCATTTAGTTGAGCAAATGTCAGCTAACACTCCAAAATGCAAAACTACAGATTTAGGAACTCATTGTGGATTGTTCTCTCTTCCTTGTACATAGCCTTCATGGAATACTTACCTTTAGTCATTTACAGTTGCAGTGAGACCTGCCCATCTTAAGCAACATTTACACCCATTTCCTAGACAACTGTTGTTAAAAACCACTCAAAGAGAAAGAATGGCTATTAATAAGTAACCTTCAATAAATAACATCTTGCTAAAATTCACAGAAACATTACCCTTGTAATGAAAATCAAAGGTCATAATAGAACCTTACAGGGATAACCATGATATTCCGCTCCAAGAAGATTTTGTCAGCTTCAGGAGTCGTAGGCCCATTGGCACCTTCAGCAATAATCTGAAAGGAATCACAGCATAGTAACTCAGAGATATATGTTTGTTTCTATCTGTGCTAATTATTGAATATTAGTATTTGAACAGGTCTTCTCTATTTTTTATTTGAACTCTGCAACTTACTTTTGCTTTAACCTTGTGAGCGTTGGCCTTAGTCAACTGCTTCTCACTGGCAGCAGGGATGAGGATATCACAGTCTATTTCCAGAATACTGCCCTCAAGTTTCTGTGCTTTAGGGAAGCCCATGATTGTCCCATGTTGCTGTTTGAAGGAAACAAAACAAGGTGCTCTTAGTGTGTATGAAGTTGTGTGATTTCCATCCTTTCTTTGAACTTTCAAAAAAGAAAGAAGGGAGAAGCAACAGTACTAGAAAGAAAGCACATAATTCCTGTCTTTACTTAGGTTAGGCACAAAAAGCAAGCTACAAAGCTTGGATACAGTAAAAGTTTCTATGATGGAAGCATAACTGCTCTCTGGCCAAAGACACTCATAACCATCTGGGCTCTGGAGTATTAAAAAAAAAACAAAACACAGTCCCTCTCAACTCTTAAGATACATGGCAAATGCAATAGTTTTCAAACAACTGAAATGACCCACCAGTCTGCTGCACACAGGATAAATTGCATTACATAAGATTTAAAGTACCATTTTAAAATTCAGTACTACAACAACAGCCTTTTTCGAGTGACGGAATATTTTCATTCTTTTGAGAAAGGGAGCGATAAATACACGTAAATACACCCTATGTAAAAGAAGACACATCAGCTAAGCCCCTTAGAAACATTAAATAGAAGATCGTATTTTAGTGCTTATGAACTGTCACCACAAGACTGCTTCACTTGGAAACTGAAATAAGACGACAACATCCAGTTTTCATTATAAACTACATATTCAAGACACACTGACAGACAGCTTTCATTTTTCCAGGAACACTCATTAGGCAAAAAGCAGCAAAAGTGCCCTTTGAAGTCTTAAATGTCCATATGCTTCTGATTCTCAGTCAGAAATCCTTCAGGAACCTCCTTGCCCTGGTTCCTTGAGACATCCTTCTTAGTTCAGTCATAAGAAAGGCAAAATAACAATGAACTCCAATTCTGAAACCAAAGTAATTAGCCTGCATGCATGCAAGCCTTTACCATTCTTCTGAGAGTTGAGTCAAAGGGTAAAAAAAGTACTATGTGTGTTCATATTGGGGGTAACGACGAAGCCAGAAGAATCAACATTCTTAAGCCATTTTGTAAGTACTAACTGCAGTATGATTTAAATATCATAAATTAACATGTCTACAGTCATGCTATGTGCTTGCAAAGCAGACAAAAATGAAACTAGTTCTGCTCAGCTAAATTTCATACCAATTTGTAATCTTCTAGTTCCTTTGGGTCAATCCCATCAGGATTCCAGATAGAACCATTAAACTCTCCAACAGCAACGCACTTTGCTCCAAAACGATGCAGATATCTCATAGAATGCAAGCCCACGTTACCGAATCCCTGAAGGTGGAAAGAGAAAGGCAGAAGTAGTTAACCTTCAACTATGACGATGATTATTGCTAAAGCTTATATAGCTTTGAATAGCTTTAAGTAGTTCTTCACTTATTGGCATGTCTTGGCATTAGGTGATGTGTAGAGGAAAGATGAAAGAAACCTACATGCATTCTGCTCTGAATACCATTGGAGAAATTATGCATTGTAGCCAGCAATGTGGAGTTGTGCTAAGTTGTTTATACTGGAAATAGAGAGGGGAAGCGTTAATGCTACTATGAAAGTGTCAAAATTATGATATTTATCAACATAGGAACATTACGTGCATCTATTTTATAACTGGCACTGTCGTAGGGGATTCAAGGATTCTTGTATGCCATTTCTAAGGTCATAAAGTATTATCATTTAATCTGTAAGGAAGGCTCACAAGTGTAAAATCATCTCAGAATGGAAAGCATTAAACAAGACTATCATTAATTCTTCACATTAAAACATGCAATCTAGTAGGAAGCTAGGTTAATTTCTAATACATTTCTGAGTGGTCCTGTACAAAACAGACTGGCTAAATTTAATTTAGGTAATCTTGTATTTCATTAGCATGTTTTACATCCTTACAGGTATAGAAAACCTAATATTAGGCCATTATTCAACATTCTGGTGTAAATGGACACCCATGGCAGACCAAAAGGTCACACGATCTAGGTCAAAAGTTTGTAGTAAGATTCTATGCTAGAAAAAAGATGAATATTAAATTCCTGTATAAAATAGCTCAAATTATGTTTAGGATTTTTCTTTACATATTAGAAGCAAACTGCAATAAAATAGTTTGTTATACACTAGGTTTCTTTGCAATGCTTTATCCTCATTTTCCTAGAGAAATCTTCAGCTATTCTTTTGGCCATGTTTTCAGTCTAAGTTATGCCTAAGTGCCTGTCGATTAGCCCTCTGCAAGGCATGAAAATGACAAAGTGCAGGGAGAGGACTGTGCTGCTGGGTCTGTGCAGGGCAGAGATGCTTGTTTCAGCCCCCTGGTTAACTAGAGGACAACTTGGAGGTTACAATTACTCTGCTATTTCTAACAACCAATGCACTGGTACTAAAACCAACAAAACAAAGCAATCTCTTAAATCCTCTAACACACTGTTCAAAGCTGAACAGAACAAGTTATTTCTTTCAGATTTTAAGAATGATAACACATATTACTTCACCTTCAAACCCCTTCAAAATTCAACTACAAAAATCTTGAGGTCTTATGAACACCAAAAACGTACATTCAATCCTACAAATTTAGGATAAGGTATTGGTTTCTACTTTTCCAACTGCTCATTCCATAGTAGAACAAGAACATAACCCCAATTCCTTCCCTGGCTATTTTTCTTTTATTATGAAACAGTGCCAACAAATTTTGCGTAGGCAGAAAGATTGTTACAGCTCACTCAAAAGTGTGCAATGCCTTCAAGAACTCCTGTAATAAACTGCAAAGAACAAAGTGAAATACTATGTTTATAAATACTGGAGATTTGGCTTTGTGCCTGTAGAGTGCAAACAAAAGTCCAGTTTTCAAAAAACAGTCCAAAATAAAAGGCACCTATGTTGCTTGAAAGGTGTTTCTAAAGTTTGAGAGTAAAGGTTAACTAGGAAGTTGTACAACCCTAACAGGATCCATTGCTACAGCCCTTTTTAAAAGCAGCTCTACTAGAAGTTTTACTACTTTTTCTCTGCAATTGAAGGAAAAAAGTTACCTGAACAGCAAATGTTTTATCTCCAAATCCAGGAGTCATTCCTAATATACTCATATACGATGCTTCATTAATGAAATTTTCAATTCCATGGAAGAGACCACGACCAGTTGCAGATATACGCCCATGGATCCCACCCTGGCTGATGGGTTTACCAGTTACACATGCATGTGCGTTAATATCCTGCAAAACAGTGAAGGATTTGTGAGCTATGGAATTAATCAAATAACACCTGGAACAGGAAGTTTTGTACACTTTAGAGATAAGGGAAAATAGGAATTGAGTCAGAACATGATATACTTGATATACATTTAGTTTGTAAAGATTATTTACTTCCTGAGCTTGTATGAACAGCTTCTCAGGCCTACTCTAGTAGATGATGGAAAAGTTGTGTAATGCAATATTGGACAGGGTCTGTAATTTTTTTTGTTGCTTTTAAGTGTATATGTGAACTTCAGTCTGTGGTTAATTAAATATGGTGACATCTCTGTTGCACTGTTAGCAAAGAGCAGACCTTTTACAAATCAAAATCTTTGAGGGATGTATTTCTCAAAATTAGCTCCTATTAGAGCCATAATTTCCACCATTACTACTGACATTTAAATCTTTTAAAGGGCTCAGAGATATTCTTGGACTAGTCACAGCTAAGCTGTTTAATAATCTTTAAACAGTGTTTAGCATTCCTGTATACCAAATTCAGTTGTTCAGAAACAACAATACAGGCCTAATATTTCCCTGTTGTTAGAATACAGTGATGTTTCATCTTGGAGGAAAATCTACAGTACCAAGGTCATATGGGAAAAGTTAGATAAGTATTCATTACTTCATTCAGAAAAGCAATATATACAATCAAGCCTCTATCATTAATTTGGTGGTAATAAAATTAAATGTTCCATATCCTAGACAGCTAGCCCAGATAAAATAGTCTATTTAAAAACAAAGTTAATTTTTTCAAATTGAAATTAATAACTTTAAAAAATTCATTCCAAACTAGACACTGTTTGGGTCTTCCTCTTCTGTCACCAGTGGTTCCCATGCTCCTCATACCCTGGGAACATAGTAACACAGTGGCTTGGCATCCAACACAAGCGAAAAAGCAAGGATGAAAGGGAATCCACTGAAATAAGTCTGCCAGCAGCCGGATGGGTTTCTATTCCACCAGCCGCATATTCACCGGGAGGCTCCCTCTTCTCCATCACTTGTGCCAAATGCATCTGCATGCCTGTGGCGTGAGTGCAAGATGCTTGGTGAGAAGGAAAGAAGCAGACAAAAGTGGAGCCAGAAGGGCAGATGAGTAGAGCCATAATGGAAACTATCTACTGTTTGAAAATCATAGTGGGTTAACCCTATAAAGCCAAAGATAACCCCTCTTTAAAAACAATGAAAGTGACGCTGGGCTTGCCACAACATTCCTAATTCAGTTACCCAAAACAAGCTGCGTTGCTCTCATCAAGCTGTATGCTCCCTCTGGTGGCATATCCACTGCAAACAGGGTCTCTGGTGCTGTTCTGTGAGGAACAACTTGCCCTGGCATTTTGATGCATTTTTAGGTTTTCATTCTGTTTCAGACTGAAACCACACTTTAGCCTTCATGTATTTACAAAGGAGGAAGTATGTGTTACAAATACTTGAAGAAATACAGCCTCCCACGATACACAGAATAAAAAAGTCAGTTGGATGTGTAAGGAGGTACAGAAGAGTGGAAACGATGAATTTAATCACAAACTTTAGCCATATACAAATCAGTGATCCAGCAACTTAGGGTGGATTTTCTGGAACAGTTAACGTGGTAGCTATTAAAGACTTGCATGGCTTGGCAAGAAAACAGAGCATGAGGTGAGGGCAGGTCTGGGTCTTCTTAAAAGTCACATATACAAACCACAGTTGAAGTCAAAGTCCTAAAAACTCAGGTTTTAAGTCAATCAAAAAACACATCTTGGGCCAATAAGAAAGACCATAACTTTTAATGAGAAGCTTATGGCTAGCATTAAAGACTTCTATAGTAGCACTAAAAGCCTACGAACTTAGTTGGCAAAGTTCAGACACTGAACTTCTGTTCGTTTCTTAACCCCCTTCCATGCTGCAGTAATATTCTCCTTGTATCTCCAGCTTCCTGGCTCTGTATGTTAGGTTTTGAGCAGACTTCCCCTATCTGCTTATATCTTGTTATTCAGCATTTCCTTTCTGCTTCAAGCTCCCTGAACACATCTGTGTGCAACCACACTGACTCATCAGGTCGGCACATTTCTCAGACAGATCCTTTTCACCAAAGAATGTAGTCCCTTGCACGGCTTCCATCTGCTTAAATGAATTATGGTTAGTTTCACTTTTGTTCAGTGGTCATCTTCTGCTCTTGGTTCCCTTCCCTCCTTCCTCCATGGTCACTTTTATGTATTTGGTATTCCTTAATTACCTTTATTTTTGCTCTTGGTGTCTCAACCCTACAGTTAGTTATCTGACACATCTTCTTCTACAAACTGTTTTTGATAGATTATTCCACTTTTTACAGCCTTGTCAGAGTTCTCATCTTCCTTCTCTATACCTGGTCATTCTCCACAGTAGCTCTTAAATTCCATTATGGCTACCATTCTCAGTACCATATGCAAACAAGCAACCCAGCAGAATTAATTAAATTGATTCAATTTTTTTCCTTATTTCAATTCTTTAATTAACTTTTCAGAAAAATTTTCCTAAATCCTCTCAGGTTTTTTTATGCTTTAGGAATAAGATACTGCCATTCAGAGAGAGTCTAGGAATAAAAGAAACTATTGTAACATAATTCAAATTGTATTTTTATCCTCAGTATCTCTTCATTTGTTTTCTCTTGTCATTGAAGCATGCATATGTGTAGGACTACATAAGCAGCTGAGATGATTAAGTGGAAAGAATAAGAAATTCAGCAATTTAAAAATTTTTTCCTGTATCAGTGTTTAGTTTTCCACCTATTTAAAAACCCAAAGCTTCTGTATAAAACTGTATGTGAACTATTAACAAATACAGCAAATCTTAAGGCAGGTCATGTGCTGTGAGCCTTGTGTCAGTCGTAAGGTAACAATACTGTTGTATCACAGTGAAATATGCATTTTAGTGCAATGTGCTAAATGTTAAAACTAAGGGAGGATGTTGTCATTCTGTGTGTTGAAGTCTTTTTGAAGTAATAATTTTGGCTTGTTATCAGGTTTAAAGTCTTAAATGAAATATTTACATTTACATATGTGAGTAAAAAAAAGCAAGTAAAGTTTTATAGTGATATCCCTATCTAACAAACAGCTGTGTTAAAGGGATTTAACTCAGCTCATCAGCATGCCACAGCCTGTTCCTCAAGCTTTCATTTTTCACCCCCCATTAGATACCTTAGACTGTATTTCAAAACTAGAATGACCTGTGCCACTCCATTCTCCTACTGTTAAGGACATCAGGCAGCACAAGACAAGTATTCTGCCAAGAGACCGTCTCAGGAAAGCAAGGCACATCTTGAATGGACATGCCAGAGAGAAATAAGTGTTGTGTGGCTCTAATGTCTTATTACTGGGGGCGTACTGCTGTATTTCTGAAGAACTGCTGGAAGGGACTGCAAAAAGTGAAAAGAAAGAGTCTTCTCAATTCAACAGGAGCTGGGATAGGCAAA